>CM033477.1:163040542-163073471 GCA_019447015.1 Hymenochirus boettgeri | reverse complement strand
GATGGACGTATGTCTTTATACAACCTCCAATACTATGTTACTATGTACCTGTCATACAGACATTATGGGTAGGGTATAAAGGTTGGACTAGATGGACGTATGTCTTTATACAACCTCCAATACTATGTTACTATGTAACTGTTATACAGACATTATGGGTAGGGTATAAAGGTTGGACTAGATGGAGGTATGTCTTTATACAATCTCCAATACTATGTTACTATGTGCTGCCCTTATTGACATCAACCACCCAAGGATAATCTCATTTATGTACGGCTCAGCAGTCCGAACATGAGACACATTGTGTGTATTGAAACAAGTGTTATCGTAACCGAGAAGTAAAGGCTGCACTTCCTCTCTCTGTACACTGTATCACTGCCCTATATGTGAATGAAGGTACCGAAGCTACATGGCAGATTTGTTCGGTTGGATTTAACGATGACTGCAACAATCGGAGTCCATTAAGAGTATCAATCTACCTCTTATACTTGGATGGGTTGGCAGAAAATTTTCCACCTGGCCCGATCTTTTTTTTTTCCAAATTGCTCAAATATCGATGCCTGTATGGGGAACCTAAGAAACTTTATAATAAAGTTTGAAGAGGAGGCGCGTGCATCGTATCTTTAGTACCCATACTTAAAGGGGATTGCCACCCTTATGAAACTTTGTTACATATTGTAGGGGACCATAGCCCACCCACACTGCTAGGTTTTTTTGTTTAAAAAAGGCTGCAACTCTACTTACAATCCTTCGATCTTTCAGATCTTGCCAGAACTGCAAGCAGGGGGCCAACAATCAGAACACACGCGGGGGAAACAAGTATGTAGTATAGTTCTGCTGTTTGTTTTTGTTTTGACAAACAAACATAACGGTTGTGGGGTGGGCTAGACAATCCCTCCAGGAGGACAATAGAGGACAAAACACTTTTGGCAGAAGACAGCTCCTCCTACTTTTCAGTTTCCTGACTTTGGACCAGCGTGGAGAGAAAGAACCTTTGGAGCAGAGATTAAGGTAGGGATTTTTAAACATACACAGTGGGGCCCGTAGTGGGTTAATTTGTTTGGGGAGTGGACATGCCTTTAATTCAATGGCACCAAAAAGGCCTGGTTTCAATTATTCCGTAATCGAGACCACGTTTCATTAAAAAATAACTGGTAAATTGTAAAAGTACCCCTCCGGGTAAGAATTGAAAAGGAGCTGCAGTAATGTCAGCTGCCATTTCTGTTTGAGGATTTTATGACTTTGACAGCTGCAGTAATCACAGGAAGGGAAGAGACCGCATGGGGTAATCCCAACAAATCTAACCCCTGGTCCAGGTAAGGTCACTGAAGGGCAGTACATTTTATAATATAAAAGGTCACGAAGGTACATTTTTTTTAATATTTATAATTAAGGATCCAGGTCAAGGAAGAAATTCTCAGGTCCCCAACTTGTAAACTGTAATGAGAAATTTCAACCTGCAGCCCTCCAGCGATCGTGAAGTACACACACCCCAAGCCCTCATTTACCATTAGAGGGCACAGCAGGAAACATGTCCTATGGGCGCCTGTGATTGAGAGGCCGGCTGTCAATCTCCCTC
Organism: Hymenochirus boettgeri; assembly: GCA_019447015.1. NCBI lineage: Eukaryota > Metazoa > Chordata > Amphibia > Anura > Pipidae > Hymenochirus > Hymenochirus boettgeri. The sequence continues at coordinate 163,071,892 of CM033477.1, read as the reverse complement.
CTCCCATCCACCCCCTATATATCCAGTCTATTTTCTCTCCCCCCCCCCCCTTTTTTTTTTAATGGTGTGGTTCTGTGTTTGAGCGGGGCCTAAGAACTTTCTATATTTATTAAAGACCTGCTAAGCCTCTTTAAAGTTAAGGTCATGATATTTAAATATTCCCTGATGGTACCAACTTACCTCGGCACGCTGGCTAAATAAGTCACTAGTCTTCTCAGTCCTCCTGCCTGTATCCTGTCATGGTTACATCCGGGCTGGTAAGGTCAGGATGGGGCCCCCTCGTTTATCTCGGCCCCTGGTAAAAAACACAGCATTACTAGTGAGTTGCCATGACAGACTACGCCTGTGTGGTGGTTGCAATGTGAGTGTGACATCAGATCAATAACATTTAATTAGAGCACAAGCAATTACATCATCAGGTTCATCTACATACGCAATTGTAAATTCAAAGGGGAAAAATGAATAATCCTATTCCACAACGAACTGGGTGTTTGCTAAACTACAAACATGTGGACCCTAAACATTCTGTACAAAACATATCTAACCATGGTAGCATCCGCCGCAACTGCAAGGGGCCCAAATTGTGCTCCTGCGGCAATCGATGCAACGAACCTCCATTATATCATATAATATTATAATCGCTGATGAGGCCTCATGACTTCTAGTTCGGCGTCTTGATGTCTATATATGGATGGACTTGTTTACAACCCAACACACATCACATTCCAAGCACATTTAAAGGTAACTGTGGATCCTAAAGTACACTATGAAATAATTATTTCAATAACTTTCAAACACGACTAGGATGATGTTTCTAGCTTCTCTAATCTTAATTTACAAGCTGGTATACACACTAGCGTAAAGTCCGGATACCGTGGATCCGACGGTATCGGGACTTTATCGCTAGTGTGTGTTTGCGGTTTTCCCGAACGACAGGGCCGACGGGAGTTTTTCCCGCTGCCGAGGGGAACACACAGTACCAAGCGGTCTCTTATAGGGACAGGCGTTTGGGACTGTATGCATCAGATCTTTGAAATGACAGATCCTTCGTGCTCTTCAAAAATCTGTAGTGTGTGTACCCAGCTTAACGTGTTCACAGCTGCCCTGTCCTGTGTCTCTTGACAGGCATGTGTGTTAAGCTGTGTAATAAGCCCCACCCCCCAAAATTTAATCTTTTCTGAAGCTAGTTACAACCGTCGACTACTCTCCATTCCATTCTTATCCTATGAAACCATGGGGAAAGAAAAAATATTTTCAGCTTGTGGCTAGCTTTAAAATTGATTAAGTTAGTGGCGTGCCTTTTTATGCAGCTAAAATTGCTCTGACCCCGCAGTGGGCATGCTCCAACCTTAAACTTGAAGGCAGACCCCCAAATTCTGGTGATGTCACACCTCACACCGCACTAGCAGAAAAAAAAAACCACAATTTATACTGCTGTGACTTTAAATAGACTAAGGGCACGGCCACAGTGCAGCGCAACGCAATCACACACGGAATCGCATGCAATTTCATGTGCGATTTCGTTACTTTGCGTATGCTATTGAGAATGCATGCTCATTGCGATTTAAAATGCGAAACATTCACAATGCATAACACAATGCACAACACCCAAAACGCTGCGTAAAACGTAAAGGACCAAAACAAAATCAGAATACTCATTGTGCTTCCAATCTCCTTAAGTAGTGAGTATATTATAATTTATATAGTAATAGTGTGTTTCACATAACTACCACCTCCCAGCATTCTTACTGCTTGTATTGAATACTGGGAGTGAAGTTTTCAAACATCTAATGGCCACAGATTTAACCTCCCTAATAGAGGTTCTGTTCTCAGCAAGAGGTAGTTCTGTGTCCCACCTCTGACATAACGTGAAAGGGGTATTTATTTTTCAATGGTTCCAGAAATATAATTATACACTTTTTCTCAACGTGAAACACATTTGGGTTATATAACCGTGCATCTTGTCCACTTTAAAACCAGAAAAGAAACCAATCAAAACCCTTATCCTTAATCAAGACTGAAATTGTTCATTTAATCAATTTATATTGAAATGTTGAATAATTTGGCTCTGACATCAATCCGCTCGCTCCATGTAAATCATTAATCTAGAAGCGAACAATGCATATTATACATAAGGGGATTATGGAAATGGTATACAGAGAATTTATTAACTGTCTGAGGTGATGAGATCTGTAGTTTACGAACATATAGGATCCAAATAGACAAGTGCTCAGACTAATTGAATATCGTTGCTGTATAATGTGTACTTGCTTTTATTCTAACTGAAAATATACTACATTTTTTCTAGAAAAGACCACGTGACAAAACGCTGGAAGCCAGTGGGATTGAGCAGTGTCTCTGAAATATTCTCAAGGGCCCAACCCAATAACCCCAAACCCACCCCCATTTTTATAAGCCACTCCCATTAACACCACTACGAGGAAGACACACCTTGAGGAAGAAGTTATTATTGACAAAGTAATATATTTATCTTCTTAGGCTGGTACACACCATGCAAATTGTTACTCTTGACCACCGTTCGAGACTTTATAATACCGTGGCCAGAGGAAGGACTATCGCGACAAAACACCGTGTCCCGACAGTAACCACGAGCGGTTTGCGGTCCCATTGAGACCGCACAAGCCATGCCCGTAAGTTTTCCAACCTGTCCGATCATACTTTCGTCCGATCATACACGGACGCCACCAGTGAACCATGCAATAATTGGGCTCAACCGACGCAACACTGAAATGTTTTTGCATCTCCACTCATTACCATCTCCTACTTTTATCTGACCTGACTTTATGTAAGGGCAAGCATGCTCATTAATCACTATGAGGCACCACTGGGGAGGGAATTTCCTACCATGCAATCACAGATCTACTTTCAGTCACAGTAAAACCTGCAAATGGTAGAAGATTTGTGATTAAGTAGAATTGCCAGGTGAATTGTAAGATGGTCATAAAAAAAAAAGTACTGATAGCTGTGAGAATTACGGTGTATACATACGTGAAATCGGGGGCTGACCCTAGCCGCACAATGTGTATGTATGGCCATTTGGGCAATAATCGTGCCATGTATGGGCACTTTTTTCAGCCGAAATTCAATCGGGGCTTGCAGCCCGATCACCCCGGGATGGATCATCAATGGAGCCCTGACCGATAGGCCGTTTCAGCTTGACAAGTGCCATACATGGCACGATTTATCGCCCTAATATGGCCTTGCATATACATTTACTCGCAGGTCGGCCCCTGCCATCGCACGTGTGTATGAGCTTTTATTTCCAGTAAAGGACAATTAAATAAAAAGTGTGGATACCTTTCAACACAACATTTTTCATATCAGTAAACTGTGCCATTCCCGTAAAGAACTTATTTTGCATAAATGATTCCGAGACCAATGAGTGTGAAACATAATCCGAGAAACACGTCCAATCCACTCAGCATCAAATTTCTATTTTACCCCGTTGCCTCTTTTTGCTATTTTTTATGAACCTCTGGCGATGCCCAAAACCCAAAACATGCCCCCTAGAACCGACTCCTTTCCCATCTCCGCCTTTCCAAAACGTTTTCACGGCTGTTATTCTGCGCCAGTGCAGAGCCAAATCCCATCTTTACATTTCTCTCTGTCCCTCTCCCTGCGGTCAATAAATGCACTAGTGGATCCGGTTATACCCCTCCCCCGGCAAGGACATATGATTTTTATCATTGGCTCTACGATAGATAGTGTGGTGTGTGGTGTGGTGGTGTGTGTGTGTGGTGTTGGTGTGTGTGTGGTTGTTGTTGTGATTCTTGTGGTGTGCTTGTTCCAATCAACTATGCAGAATTAACTGAAGATTCAATTAGTATTTTCTTGCAGTTTTTTTCCACAATATGGTAATTGATAAATCGAAGTAAGAGCTGGTGGGAGGCTGGGAATTTAATTACGGGAGAACAATATATATGTTCCTGTTAAGAATTTTTTATCCATAGAGTAATGCTTAGGGTGGGTAGTTTTGAACCGTTAAGAGTTGACAACATGGATTGAACATTTTTAACTATCAATTAGATGTATTTTTTATTATACTCACATTGGTCCTAACACACAAGGCTGATGCACCAAGGCAAGCACAAAAAACAAATCTTGCCCAAATCTTTTTTTACTTAACCAAAGCCTGCCTACTCAATTACCAGGATTGGAAGGTTGTATTAGACATCCGTCCATCTAGTCCAAACCTTTATACCCTACCCATAATGTCTGTATAACAGTTTACAGTACATAGTATTGGAGGTGTATAAGACATACGTCCATCTAGTCCACCTTTATACCCTACCCATAATGTCTGTATAACATTACATTATACATAGTTTTGGAGGTTGTATAAAGAATACTCCCTCTAGTCCAACCTTATACCCTATCCCATAATGTCTGTATAACAGTATACATAGTAACATATATTGGAGGTTATGTAAATAGACATCCGTCCCTCTAGTCCAACCTTTATACCCTACCCATAAGTCCGGTATAACAGTTACATCGTAACATAGTATTGGAGGTTTTATAAAGACTATACGTTCCATCTAGTCCACCCTTTATAACCCTACCATAAGGTCTGTATAACAGTTACATAGTAACATAGTATTGGAGGTTGTATAAAGATATCGTTCATCCAGTTCAACCCTTTATACCCTACCCCATAATGTCTGTATACAGTTACATAGAACATAGTATGGGAGGTTGATAAAGACCATACGTCCATCTAGTCCCAACCTTTATACCCTACCATAATGTCCTGTATAACATTACATAGTAACATAGTATTGGAGGTTGTATAAAGACATACGTCCTCTATGCCAACCTTGATATAACCCTACCCATAATGTCTGTTAACAGTTACAATAGTAACATAGTATTGGAGGTTGTATAAAGACATCGTCCATCTATTCCAACCTTTATACCCTACCCATAATGTCTGTATAACAGTTTACATAGTAACAATGTAATTGGAGGTTGTATAAACATACGTCCATCTAGTCCAACCTTTATACCCTACCCTAATGTCTGTATCCAATTACATAGTAACATAGTATTGGAGGTTGTATAAAAGACAACGTCCATTCTGTCAAACCTTTATACCCTACCCTAATGTCCTGTATACAGTTCATAGTACATAGTATTGGAGGTGTTAAAAAGACATCACGTCCTATCTAGTCCCACCTTTATACCCACCCTAATGTCTGTATAACATTACATAGTAAATATATATGGAGTGTTGTATAAAGACATCCGTCCATCTAGTCCACCTTATACCCCTAACACCCATAATTCCTGTAATACCAGTTTACATAGTAACAAGTTATTGGGGTTGTATAAAAGACATACTCCATCTATCCAACCTTTATACCTACCCATATGTCTGTAAACAGTTACATAGTAACATAGTATTGGGAGGTTGTTAAGACATCATCCATCTAGTCCAACCTTTATCCCTACCCATAATGTCTGTATAACAGTTACATGAAAACTATATTGGAGGATTATAAAGACATACTCCATCTGTCCAACCTTTATACCCTACCCATATGTCCTGTATAACATTTTTATACAGACATTATGGGTAGGGTATAAAGGTTGGACTAGATGTATGTATGTCTTTATACAACCTCCAATACTATGTTACTATGTAACTGTTATACAGACATTATGGGTAGGGTATAAAGGTTTGACTAGGTGGACGTATGTCTTTATACAACCTCCAATACTATGTTTTCCATTTGGTCTCACCATCCAGGTACTAACCAGGACTGAGCCTGTCTTAGCTTCTTGAATCAGACTAGATCCGGGTGCGTTTAGGTTGTTTGGTCGTTGGGCCATAGGTTATGCCGTTGGCTGATTTTCAAGCCATCCAAGATTGTCAACCATTCCAGTGACTCTTTTTAACCACTCAGGGAAGTCTCATGCCAGGTGCCATCGTCCCACTGGCCAGGGGGCTCCCTCTGCTGCTCTCTTTCTAGGGGGATATGGACCCATGGTCCAGGTCTGCCAGTTTGAGCAAGCAGAAGAAAGGGCTATGACCTTGCTATTCCCAGAGTGTTCTCCCATCCAAGTACTACCAGGACTGAGCCTGCTTAGCTCTAGATTCATATGAGATCGGTGCGTTTAGGTTGGTTTGTGGCCGTTGGCCAGAGGCTATGCTCTTTGGGCTCGATTTCACGCCATCCATGAGACTGTCAACCACTTTCCTAGTGACTCTTAAGCCATGGGACGCAGCTCACCCACCAGCCAGGGCAATTGGGCTCCCCTACCCATACATCCACAAGAGGCTCTTATCTCTCTTACTCCTGTCAATGGAGGCATGGAATCAACGGGAGCCTCCCTACCCTTCACACCGCTGGGGTCCCCCGGGCCTGCCTGTTAGCCCTGCCACCCTGTTGGATCTCGCGGGGCTCCCTTGTCTTCTGTCGGGGCTGGTGGCCCCCTGGGCAGTTCGAGGCTGCATGCAAATCTCACTGAAAACTCCCGGGGGTACCTCCCATCCGCCTCGCCCAGCGGAGGGGGGCACCTTGGCAAGACGTGAACTCAGCCAAACCGCTCACTACATTCCACCGGGCACCTGTTTCTCTTGGTTTCGACCTGGGGGCAACCCGGACCTATGTTGTTCCCCCAGCCTCTTGGGTCCCCGGGAGCCCCCCGAACATTCATCGCAGCCGATCCTGTACTGTGTTCAGTGTCCTGTGGGCACCTGGTCAACAAGCAGCCAATCGAAGCAAGGCAAAAAAAGTGCCATAGAAATGCCCGTCTGGCCTGATTTTATGCCACCACAGACTGTCTTTATAATCCACTGCCCGCGCAGTCTCATGCCCAGGGTGGCCACTCACCCACTGGCCAGGGGGGGCTCCTCTGCTACTCCTTGCTGGGTATAGGGTACAGCCATGGTCCAGGTCCCTGCCGAGTTACAGGCAGAAGAACAAGGGCTATGACACCTGCTATTCCCAGGTGGTCTCCCATCCAAGTTCTAAACCATGACTGAGGCCTGCTTGGCTTCTGAGATCAGACGAGATCGGGTGCGTTTAGGTTTGTTTGGCCGTTGGCCATAGGGTTGCCGTTGGCTATACAAGCCATCCAGAGATGTCAACCACTTCCATGACTCTTAAGCCAGGGAGCGCAGCTCACCCACCACCAGGGGGGCAATTGGGCTCCCCTACCCTACACCACAAGGGCTCTTACTCCTTCTCCAGTCATGGGGCCTGGAAATCCACGGGGAGCTCCCCGTACCTCACAGCTGGGGGCACCCCGGGCAGCTCGTTAAGCCTGCACCTTTTTGGAAGTCTCGGGGGCTCCTCTGTCTTCTGGTCGGGCGTGGGGCACCCTGGGCAGTCTAGGCTAGCAGCAAATCCTCACTGAAAGTCCTGGGTCCTCCCTCGCCCTCGCAGCCGGCGGAGGGGCACTCTGCGTCAGACGTGACTAGCCACAACCCTCACTGAACATTCCTGGGAAACTCCGTTGTCTCTAGTTTCCGCTGGGGGCACCCTGGACAGCTATGGTTGGCCCCCAGCCTCGTTGGTGTCCCCGGGAGCCCCCCAACATCACGGTCAGATCCTGTCTTTGTTCAGTGTCTGTGGGACCACCTGGTCAAAGCATGCCAATCGAGGCAAGGCAGAAGAAAAGGCATATCACATATGCCTCTGGGCTTATTTAAGCCAGCCAAGAACTTTTAAACCACTCCCCGGGAGTCTCATTGCCAGAGGTGGCCTCACTTCCACTGGCCAGGGGGGCTCCTCTGCTACTCCCTTGCTGGGGGGTATATGGGACCCCATGGTCCAAGGTCTGCCAGTTGACAAGTGCAAAGAAAAGGGCTATTACACCTCTATTCCAGGTGGTCTCCCATCCGTACTAACAGGACTGGAGCCTGCTTAGCTTCTGATCAGACGAGATCGTGTGCGTTTAGGTTGGTTTGGGCCGTTGGCCATGTGTGCCTTTGGGCTGATTTCAAGCCATCCAGAGATTGTCAACCACTTCGTACTCTTTTAACCCACTCCCGGGAGTCTCATGCCAGGGTGGCCACTCACCCACTGGCCAGGGGGGCTCCTCTGCTGCTCCCTTGCTGGGGGTATATGGGACCCCATGTCCAATGTCCCTGCCATTGATGCAGGCATAAAGTGGCTATGACACTTCTATCCAGGTGGTTCTCCCATCCAAGTACTAACCAGGCTGACCCCTGCTAGCTTCTGAGATCGATTAGATCGGTGCGTTTAGGTTGGTTTGGCCGTTGGCCATATGTATCTATCCTTTGGGCTGATTTCAAGCCATCTCGATGCATGCCCGGTATGTGTATTTGGGGAGGCCAGAATGATGTGGGTACGCCGGTATTTCGATCGCTGTCAGCAATTGGATGTAATGTCATCACGTGGCATGGCTGGTAGCCATACGGCCGAGGGGCCTGGATGGGGCTGCTGTGGCATGTTGGGCTGCTTACACTCCTCACTGGAGCTGCTGCTTCTGTCTGCTCATGCCTGTTCTGCTTCGCCTCCCTCACCCTTTGGGTCTCTTTGTCCCGCCCTCGGACCTTTGCCCCCCACTCCCGGTGCGCTCTTCTGAGATCCCCCCTCCCCGGTGCCATCGCATGGGTGGCCACCTGTCACTAGCGCCAGCACTTGTCCAGGGGAGGCTCCTCTGCTGCTCCTTGCTGTGGAGTATAATCGGGCGCCCAGGTCCAAGGTCTGCAGTGAGGCAAGGGCATTAATTGAACAGGTCAGCAATCCAATCGAGCAGCGAGAAACTAGCCTATTCCCAGGTGGTCCCTCCCATCCTAGGTACCTAACCAGGACTTGAGACCTTCCTTGATGCTACTGGAGATCATCAGACGAGATCGGTTCGTGCTTTGGTTGGTTTGGGGTCTTGCCATAGGGTATGCCCTTTGGGCTGATTTCAGTCCATCCAGATTTGTCAACCACTTCCTTTACTCTTTAACCACTCCCTGGGAGTCTCATGCCAGGGTGCCACTCACCCACTGGCGCAGGGGGCTCTCTGCTACTCCCTTGCTGGTATATGGGACCCCATGGTCCAAGTCTGCCAGTTGAGCAATGCAGAGAAGGGCTATGACACTCTGCTATTCCCAGGTGTCTCCCTCGACAAGTACTAACCAGGACTGAGGCCTGCTTAGCTTCTAGATCAGATGAGATCGGGTGTCGTTGAGGTTGGTTTGGCCGTTGGCCATAGGGTATGCCTTTGGGCTGATTTCAAGCCCATCCAGAGATTGTCAACCACTTCCAGTACTCTTAAGCCATGACGCAGCTCACCCCCAGGAGGGCAATTGGGCTCCCTACCCCTACAGCCACAAGAGGCTCTTACTCCTTCTCCAGTCATGGGGCCTGGAAATCACGGGGAGCTCCCTAACCTCACAGCTGGGGGCACCCGGGCAGCTGCTGTTAGCCTGCCACGCTGTTTTGGAAGTCTCCGGGGGCTCCCTTGTCTTCTGGTCGGGGCTGGGGCACCCTGGGCAGTCCAGGCTAGCAGCAAATCTCACTGAAAGTCCCGGGTCCTCCCCTCGCCTCGCAGCCCGGAGGGGGCACTCTGGGCAGACTGACTAGCCCACAAACCCTCACTGAAATTCCCGGAAACTCTGTGTTTCTCTTTGTTTCGCCTGGGGGCACCCTGGACAGCTTATGGTTGGCCCCCCGCCTCTTTGTGTGGTCCCCAGGGCGAAAAGCCCCCCAGACGCATCACGGGTCATATCTCGATCTTGTTCAGTGTCTGTCGGGACAACCTGTGTCAAAGCATGCCAACCTCGCAGGCAAGCGAAGAAAATGGCATAATGACAATATGCCCTCTGGGCTGATTTTAATAGCCAGCCAGAGACTTTTTAACACTAGCCCCGGGAGTCCTCTGCCAGTGGTGCCACTCACCCACTGGCCAGGGGGGCTCCTCTGCTACTTCCCTTGCGAGGGTGTTAATGGGACCCACCATTGTCCAAGTTCTGACCAGTTGAGCAGGCAGAAGAAAAGGGCTATGACACCGGCTATTTCCCACGGTGGTACTCCCATCCAGTTACTATTAACCAGGACTCGGACCTGCCTTGGCTTCGTGAGGATCAGACAAGAATCGGGTGCGTTTAGGTTTGGTTTGGCCGTTGTCCATAGGGTATGCTCTTTGGTGGCTGAGTATCTCAAGCCATCACAGAGACTGTCAACGGCCCTTCCAGTGACTCTTTAAGGACCAGGGATGACACACGCTCACCCATCACCGGGGCATTGGGCCTCCCTCACCCTCACCCAACAAGGGCTCTTACTCCTTTTCCCCAGTCATGGGCACCTGGAAATCCGGGTCACTCCCTAACCTCCAGCTGGGGCACACCCGGAGCAGCTGCTAGTTAGCCTGCAACCTGTTTGACATTCTCAAGGGGGCTCCCTTGTCCTTCTGAGTCGGGCTGCGGTGGTCCCCTGGGCAGTCATGCTAGCAGCATAAATCTCCTTGAATCCCGGGGATCCTCCCTCGCCATCGCGTCCGGGAGGGGGACCTCTGGAGACGTGACTAGTCGCACACTCACGCTCACGCAAATCTCCGGAACTCTGGGTTTATCTCTTCGTTCCCCAAGCACTGCGGGACCTACCGCTATGGTTGTTCCCCGATAGCCCTTTAGGGGTCCCTGTAGGCGCCCCGAACCATCACCGCAATCCTGATCTGTACGTTGCAGTGTCTGTGGGACCACGCTGGAGTCAAGCATGCAATCGAGCAAGGCAGAAGAAAAGGCAATATGACATATGCCACTCTGGGCTGATTTTAAGCCAAGCCAAGCTTTTAAACACCCCCCGGAGTCTCCCATGCCCCAACGGGTGGCCAACCTACCACACTGGCCAGGGTGGCTCCTCTGCCTTCCTGGCTGGGGGTATAATGGGACCCCATGGTCCAAGGTTTTCCATTTTGAAGCAAGGCATACAGAAAAGGGCTTGACACCTGCTAGTCCCAGGTGGTCTCCCATCCAATTACTAACAGACTGATCCGCTTACTATCTGTCAGACTCATAGATCGGGCGTTTAGTTGGTTTGGCCGTTGGCCTAGGGTGTGCCCTTTGGGTCTATTTCAAGCCTCCAGAATTTGTCAACCACTTCCAGTGTACTCTTTACCAACCCACAGGTACCGTATTCCATGCGGTGGCCACCTCACCCCCTGGCCAGGGGGCCTCCTCTGCTAACTCTCCCTTGCTGGGGGTATATGACCCCTGGTCCATAGCGCTCTCGTGAGCAAGGCGAAAAAAGGGCTATGACACCTGGTCATAACCTCTATTCCCAAGGTGGATCTCTCCCTACCAGTACTACCGAGGAGCTGAGCCTGTTACTTTATCTGAGATCACTTGTCGTTCTAGGTCTGGTTGGCCGTGGCCATCAGGCCTACGCTCTTGGGCGATTTTCAAGCCAATCGAGACTGTCAACACTCGTTCCTGTGACTCTTAAGCACAGGGACGCAGCTCACCCACCAGCAGGGGCAATTGGAGCTCCCCTACCCGACGACCCAAGAGGCTCTCACTCCTGTCTCCAGTCATGGGCCTGGAAATACAGCAGGGAGCCTCCCTAACCTCACAGCTGGGGCCACACGGGCGCATGTGTTAGCCCTGGCAACTGTTTGGTCTGAAGTCTCGAGTGCTGGCCTTGTACTTCCTGGTCGGGTGCTGCGGGCACCCTTGGAGCTCTATGCTAGCAGCACAAATCTCACAACTGAAGTCCCGGGTCCTCCCTCCTCGCCTCTCGCCGGTGGGAGGGGAGCGACTCGCTCAACGTGACTATGCACGCAACCCGTCACTGAAATTCCCGGGAACCTCGTCTGTCTCTGGTTTCACCTGGGGCACCCTAGACACTTATGTTCTGGCCCCTACCTCTTGGGGGTCCCTGGATGCCCCCGACATCACGGGCAGTCCGTCTGTGTTCAGTGTCTGGGTGACCCATCTGGGTAAACAAGCATAGCCAATCGAGCAGGGCAGAAGAAAAGGCATATGACATCTTCCTCTGTGGCTGATTTTGCCATCCAGACTGTTTACACCACTCCCACGGCGTCTATGTCCTCATGCCGTGATGGCCACTCTCCACCACCTCGGTCCAGGGAGGCTTCCCTCTTGCCATCCCGATTGCTGGGGTAATAACGGACCCCATGGTCAAGGTCGGCCATTGAGCAGCAGGATAGAAAAGGGCTATAGCACACTCTATTCACCCAGGTGTCTCCTAACACAGACTAACCAGACTAGCTGACTTACGTTCTCGAGCAGTCGATCGTGCAATTTAGGTGGTTTACGGCCGTGGCCGAGGTGATGCCCTTGGGACTGATTTTCAACGCCATCCAAGAGATTGTCAACCACTTCCAGTGACTCTTTTAGACCCCGCCGTGACGTCTATGCCCAGGGTGGTCCACTCACCCATGGCCAGGGGGCTCTCTCTGACTCCCTTGCTGGGTGGTATATGGCCAGACCATGGTCCAAAGGTCTGCCATTGGTCAAGCAACACGCAATAAGGGTCTATGAACACTCTGCTATCACAGTGGTCTCCCACCCAGTGCTAACCAGACTGAGCTGCTATAGCTTCTGAGTCAAGACAGATGCGTGGTGCGTTTAGTAGTTTGGTCGTTTGGCCATAGGGTGCCCTTTGAGGCTGATCAAGCCATCCAAGATCTGTCAACCAACTTACCAGTGACTTCATTTACAACTCGCTCCCCGGAGTCCAATTCCAGGGTGGCCACTCACCCCCTGGCCATGGGGGCTCCTCTTGCTGCTCCCTTGCTGGGGTATATGGCCCCATGGTCCCAAGGGTCGTGCCAGTTGCGCAAGGCAGAAGAAAAGGGCTATGACACCCCCTTCTATGCCCAGATGGTCTCCCATCCAAGAGTACAACCATGACTGAGCTGCTTAGCTTCTGAATCAGGTGCGTTTTAGGTTGGTTTGGCCGTTGCCAAGGCTATGCTCTGTTGGAGCTGATTTCAAGCCATCCAGAGACTTCACCACCTCCAGTGACTCTTAAGCCATGGACGCATGCTCACCCACGCATCCGGGGCAATGGGCTCCCCTACCCTACAGCCCAAGAGCTTACTACTCCTTCTCCGTCATGGGGCCTGAAATCATGGGGAGCTCCCTAACCTCACAGCTGGGGGCCACCCGGCAGATGTTGTTTAGGCCTGCAACCTGTTTTGGAATCCGGGGGCTCCCTTGTCCTTCGTCGGGGCTGGGGCACCCTGTGCAGTCTAGCTGCAGCAAAATCTCACTGAACGTCCCGGGGTCCTCCCATCGCCTCGCATCCGGGAGGTGGCACTCTGCGCAGCACGTGACTACCACAACCCTCACGGAAATTCCGGACACTCCGTTGTCTCTGGGTTCACCTGGGGGCACCCTAGACGCTATGGTTGGCCCCCAGACTCTTGGGGTCCTGGAGCCCCCCGAACATCAACGGGGCAGATCCTGTCTGTGTTCAGTGTCTGTGGGACCACCTGGTTAAAAAAAGCCATGCCAACGAGCAGCATAAGAAAGGCTATGCCAATTTACCTCTGGCTGATTTAGCCAGCCAGAGACTTTTAACTCACATCCCGGATCTCATCCAGGGTGGCCACTCACCCACTGGCCAGGAGGGCTGCTCTGCTTCTCCCTTGCTAGGGGTATACGGGATCCCCATGGTCCAAGTCTGCCCATTTGAGGCATGCAGAAGCAAAAGGGCAATGACACCTGCTATTCCCGGTAGTCCTCCCATCCAGTACTAACGCTGAGACTGAGCCTTCTTAGCTTCTGAGATCGGGTGCATTTAGGTTGGTTTGGCCGTTGTCCATAGGGTGTGCCCTTTGGGCTATTTCAAGCCATCCAGGATTGTCAACCACTTCCAGTTAACTCTTTCACGCCCTCCCGGGAGTCTCATGCCAGGGTGGCCACTCACCCACTGCCAGGGGGGCTCTCTGCTGTCTCCTGCTGGGGGTATTGGGACCCCATTTTCCAGTCCTGCCAGTTTAGCAAGGCAGAAGAACAGGGCTATGACACCTGCTTTCCCAGGTTGTCTCCCATCCAAGTACTAACCAGACTGAGCCTTCTGCTTCTGAGATCAGATGATATCAGGTGCGTTTAGGGTTGGTTTTGGCCGTTGGCCATGAGGGTAAATGCCCTTTGGTCTGATTTCAAAGCCCATCCAGAGAATTGTCAACCACTTCCAGTGACACTTTAACCACTCCCTCGGAGTCTTCATGCGCAGGGTGGGCCACTCGCCCACTGGCTCATGGGGCTCCTCTGCTTGCATCCCTTGCTGGGGGTATCTGGGCCCCATGGTCGAAGGTCTGCCAGTTGATCAAGGCAGAGAAAGGGCTATGGGCCCCTTCCTATTCCCAGGTGGTCTCCCATACAGGTACTAACCTCATGACTGAGACTTGCTTAGCTTCTATATCAAGACGAGATCGGGTTGCGTTAGGTTGGTTTGGGCCGTTGGCCATAGGTCTTCCCCTTGGGCTGATTTCAAGCATCCAGATATTTCAACCAACTTCCAGTGAACTCTTTTAACCACATCTCCCTCGGGAGTTCTCCTGCCAGGGTGGCCACTCACCCACTGGCCAGGGGGCTCCTCCTGCCTGCTCACCTTGCGGGGGTATATGGGTCCCCATGGTCCAAGGTCTGCCAGTTGAGCAAGGCAGAAGAAAGGGCTTGACACCTGCTATTATTCCGTTGGTCTTCTCCCATCCAAGTACTACCCAAGGAACTTTGAGCCTGCTTAGGTCTTCGTATCAGACGCTATCGGAGTGCGATTAGGCTGGTTTGGGCCGTTGGCATATGCTATGCTCTTTTGGGCTGATTCAAGTCATCCAGAGACTGTCAACCACTTCCAGTGACTCTAATACTCTTCAAGCCAGGATGCAGCTAACCCCCATCCAGGCACAGATTGGGCTCCCCTACCCCGACAGCCACAAGAGGCTCTTACTCCTTCGCCCAGTCTTTGCCTGGAAATCCCGGGAGCCTCCCTACCTCACAACTGGGGCACCCCGGCAGCTGCTGTAGCCTGCATACCTGTTAGAAAGTTCTCGGGGGCCTCCCTTGTCTTCTTTCGTGGCTGGGTGCACCTTGGCCGTCTCTGGCGAGCCGCAAAATTTCACTGAAAGTCCTGCGGTCCTCCCCTTGCCTGCACCGGGGAGGGGGCACTCTGGCAACGTGCTACCGCAAACCCTCACTGAAATCTCCCGGGAACCCGTTGTCTCTGGGTTTCACCTGGGGGGAACCCTAGACAGCTATGGTTGGCCGCCGCGACTCTTTGGGGTCCCTGGTATCCCCCCGAACATCACTGGCAGATCCTGTCTGTGTTCCAGTGTCCTGTGGGACCACCTGGTCAAAAGCCATGCCAATCGAGCAGGCAGAAAAAAGGCATAAGACCTAGCCCTCTGGCTATTTTAAGCCAGCCAGAGACTTTCAAACCACTTCCCCGGGAGTCTCATGCCAGGTTGGCCGATCACTCCCTGGCCAGGGGGGCTCCCTCTGGGCACTCCCCCCCTTGCTAGGTGTATCCGGGGACCCCATGGGTCCAAGTTCTGCCAGTTGAGCAAGGCGAAGAAAGGGCTAGACACCTGCTATTGCCCAGGGGGTCTCCCCTCCAAGTTCAAACCAGACTGATCCTTCTTGGCTTCTTCTAGAGATCATACGAGATCGGGTAGCGTTTAGGTTGGTTTGGCCGTTGGCCAAGGGTATGCCCTTTGGGCTGTTTCAAGCCATCTCAGAGATTGTCACCCCTTCCGTTACTCTTAAGCCAGGCGACGCATCTGTCACCCCACCACCAGGGCAATTGGGCTCCCCGTACCCTCAGCCACAAGGGTCTCTTACTTACTCTTCTCCATCATGGGGCCTGGAAATCCCGGGGCCTCCCTAACTCACATCTGGGTGCACCCTGCAGCTCAGCTGTTTAGCTGCCCCTGTTTTGAATCTCGTGGGGCTTTCCTTGTCTTCTGTCGGGCTGGGGGCCCCCTGGCCTCTATGCTAGCAGCAAAATATCACGTGAAATTCCCGGGGTCCTCCCCTCGGCCGCGCAGCCGGGAGGGTGCACCTGGTCAGCCGTGACTAGCCGCAAACCCCTCACTAAAATTCCAGGGCAACTCTGTTTTCTCTGGTTTCACCTGGGGCCCCCTAGACACTATTGTTGGCCCCCAGCTCTTTGGGGGTCCCTGGGAGCCCCCCCGAACATATCACGGGCAAATCCGTCTGTGTCAGTGTCTGTGGACTCCCGTGGTCAAGCATCCATCGAGCAGGCAGAAGAATAGGCATATGAACAATGCCTCTGGGCTTATTTAGCCAGCCAGAGACTTTTAAAACCACTCCCCCCCTCCCCGGGAGTCTCATGCCAGGGTTGCAACTCACCCACTGGCCATGGGGCTCCTCTGCTGCTCCCATTGCTGGGGGTATATGGGACCCATGGGTCCAAGGTCTGCCTTTGAGCAAGGCAGAAGAAAAGGGCTATGACACCTTCTATTTCCCAGGTGTCGCCCATCCAGGTGCTAACCAGCTGAGCCTGCTTAGTTCTGAGATCAGATGAGAATCGGTCGTTTAGGTTTGGTTTGTTGTCCGTTGGCCATCAGGGTATGCCTTTGGTGCTGATTTCAACCATCCAGATATTGTCAACCACATTCCAGTGACGTCTTTTCACCACTCCCCGTGAGTCTCATGCCAGGGTGGCCACTCGCCCACTGGCCAAGGGGGGCCTCCTCTGCTGCTCCCTTGCTGGGGGTATATGGGACCCCATGGTCAAGGTCTTCCGCCAGTTGAGCAAGCCGAAGAAAAGGCTATGTACACCTTCTATTGCCCAGGGGGCTCCCATCCAGGTACGAACCATGACTGATCCGCTAGCTCTGAGTCAGACGAGATCGGTGCGTTTAGGATGTTTGTTTGGCCGTTGGCCTAGGGTTATTCCCCTTTGGGCTGATTTCAAGCCATCCAGATATGTCATCTCCTTCCGTGACTCTTTTCACCACTCCCTCCACCTGGAGTTCCTCATGCCAGGTGGCCACTCACCCACTGGCCAGGGGGGCTCCCTCACTTGTTGTGTATTGGGGTCCCCATGGTCCAAGGTCTGCCAGTAGAGCAAGGCAGAAGAAAAAGGGATATGAAAAACCTGCTATTCCCATGTGGTCTCCATCCAAGTACTAACCAGGACTGATCATGCTTAGCTTCTAAGATCAGACGATATCGGTGCGTTTAGTTGTTTGGCCGTTTGCCCATAGGGTTGCTCTTTGGGTCTATTTCAACCATCCCGAGCCGTCAACCACTTCCAGTGACTCTTAAGCCAGGGACGCAGCTCACCCCCCATGCAGGGGCAATTGGGTCCTCCCCTACCCTAACAGGTCCACAAGAGTGCTCTTACTCTTCTCCAGTCATGGGGCCTGGAATCACGTGAGCCTCCCTACCGCACAGCTGGGGGCAAGCACTGGGAAGATGCTGTTAGCCTGCACCCTTTTGGAATTCTCGGGGGGCTCCCTTCTCTTCTGGTCGGGGCTGGGGCCCCTGGGCATCTAGGTCTTATCAGCAAAATCTCACTGAAAGTCCCGGGGTCCTCCTCTCCTCGCATCCGTGGGAGGGGGCACTCTGGGCAGACTGACTAGCCTCAAACCCTCACTGCAATTCCGGGAAACTCTGTGTCTCTGTGTTTCGCCTGGGGGCACCCTGGACAGCTAATGATTGGCCCCCAGCCTCGTTTGGGGGTCCCGGGAGCCCCCCGAACATCACGGGCAGATCCTTGTCTGTGTTCAAGTGGTCTTGGACACCTGGTCAAAAAGCATGCCAATCGAGCAGCAGAAGAAAGCATAAACATAATGCCCTCTGGGCTGATTTTAAGCCAGCCAGAGACTTTTAACCACTCCCTGGGAGTCTCATGCCAGGATGGCCACTCACCCACTGGCCAGGGGGGCTCCTCTGCAACTCCCTTGCTGGGGGTATACAGGACCCCATGGTCCAATGTCTGCCAGTTGAGCAGGGCAGAAGAAAAGGGCTATGACACCTGCTATTCCCAGGTGGTCTCCCATCCAAGTACTAACCAGGACTGAGCCTGCTTAGCTTCTGAGATCAGATGAGATCCGGTGCGTTTATGTTAGTTTGGCCGTTGGCCCTAGGGTATGCCCTTTGGGCTGATTTCAAGCCATCCAGAGATTGTCAACCACTTCCAGTGACTCTTTTAACCACTCCCCGGGAGTCTCATGCCAGGGTGGCCACTCACCCACTGGCCAGGGGGGCTCCTCTGCTGCTCCCTTGCTAGGGGTATACAGGACCCCATAGTCCAAGGTCTGCCAGTTGAGCAATGCAGAAGAAAAGGGCTATGACACCTGCTATTCCCAGGTGGTCTCCCATCCAAGTACTAAGCCTGCTTAGCTTCTGAGATCAGATGAGATCGGTTGCGTTTTGGTTGGTTTGGCCGTTGGCCATAGGGTATGCCCTTTGGGCTGATTTCAAGCCATCCAGAGATTGTCAACCCTTCACCACCTCCAGTGACTCTTAAGCCATGGACGCATGCTCACCCACGCATCCGGGGCAATGGGCTCCCCTACCCTACAGCCCAAGAGCTTACTACTCCTTCTCCGTCATGGGGCCTGAAATCATGGGGAGCTCCCTAACCTCACAGCTGGGGGCCACCCGGCAGATGTTGTTTAGGCCTGCAACCTGTTTTGGAATCCGGGGGCTCCCTTGTCCTTCGTCGGGGCTGGGGCACCCTGTGCAGTCTAGCTGCAGCAAAATCTCACTGAACGTCCCGGGGTCCTCCCATCGCCTCGCATCCGGGAGGTGGCACTCTGCGCAGCACGTGACTACCACAACCCTCACGGAAATTCCGGACACTCCGTTGTCTCTGGGTTCACCTGGGGGCACCCTAGACGCTATGGTTGGCCCCCAGACTCTTGGGGTCCTGGAGCCCCCCGAACATCAACGGGGCAGATCCTGTCTGTGTTCAGTGTCTGTGGGACCACCTGGTTAAAAAAAGCCATGCCAACGAGCAGCATAAGAAAGGCTATGCCAATTTACCTCTGGCTGATTTAGCCAGCCAGAGACTTTTAACTCACATCCCGGATCTCATCCAGGGTGGCCACTCACCCACTGGCCAGGAGGGCTGCTCTGCTTCTCCCTTGCTAGGGGTATACGGGATCCCCATGGTCCAAGTCTGCCCATTTGAGGCATGCAGAAGCAAAAGGGCAATGACACCTGCTATTCCCGGTAGTCCTCCCATCCAGTACTAACGCTGAGACTGAGCCTTCTTAGCTTCTGAGATCGGGTGCATTTAGGTTGGTTTGGCCGTTGTCCATAGGGTGTGCCCTTTGGGCTATTTCAAGCCATCCAGGATTGTCAACCACTTCCAGTTAACTCTTTCACGCCCTCCCGGGAGTCTCATGCCAGGGTGGCCACTCACCCACTGCCAGGGGGGCTCTCTGCTGTCTCCTGCTGGGGGTATTGGGACCCCATTTTCCAGTCCTGCCAGTTTAGCAAGGCAGAAGAACAGGGCTATGACACCTGCTTTCCCAGGTTGTCTCCCATCCAAGTACTAACCAGACTGAGCCTTCTGCTTCTGAGATCAGATGATATCAGGTGCGTTTAGGGTTGGTTTTGGCCGTTGGCCATGAGGGTAAATGCCCTTTGGTCTGATTTCAAAGCCCATCCAGAGAATTGTCAACCACTTCCAGTGACACTTTAACCACTCCCTCGGAGTCTTCATGCGCAGGGTGGGCCACTCGCCCACTGGCTCATGGGGCTCCTCTGCTTGCATCCCTTGCTGGGGGTATCTGGGCCCCATGGTCGAAGGTCTGCCAGTTGATCAAGGCAGAGAAAGGGCTATGGGCCCCTTCCTATTCCCAGGTGGTCTCCCATACAGGTACTAACCTCATGACTGAGACTTGCTTAGCTTCTATATCAAGACGAGATCGGGTTGCGTTAGGTTGGTTTGGGCCGTTGGCCATAGGTCTTCCCCTTGGGCTGATTTCAAGCATCCAGATATTTCAACCAACTTCCAGTGAACTCTTTTAACCACATCTCCCTCGGGAGTTCTCCTGCCAGGGTGGCCACTCACCCACTGGCCAGGGGGCTCCTCCTGCCTGCTCACCTTGCGGGGGTATATGGGTCCCCATGGTCCAAGGTCTGCCAGTTGAGCAAGGCAGAAGAAAGGGCTTGACACCTGCTATTATTCCGTTGGTCTTCTCCCATCCAAGTACTACCCAAGGAACTTTGAGCCTGCTTAGGTCTTCGTATCAGACGCTATCGGAGTGCGATTAGGCTGGTTTGGGCCGTTGGCATATGCTATGCTCTTTTGGGCTGATTCAAGTCATCCAGAGACTGTCAACCACTTCCAGTGACTCTAATACTCTTCAAGCCAGGATGCAGCTAACCCCCATCCAGGCACAGATTGGGCTCCCCTACCCCGACAGCCACAAGAGGCTCTTACTCCTTCGCCCAGTCTTTGCCTGGAAATCCCGGGAGCCTCCCTACCTCACAACTGGGGCACCCCGGCAGCTGCTGTAGCCTGCATACCTGTTAGAAAGTTCTCGGGGGCCTCCCTTGTCTTCTTTCGTGGCTGGGTGCACCTTGGCCGTCTCTGGCGAGCCGCAAAATTTCACTGAAAGTCCTGCGGTCCTCCCCTTGCCTGCACCGGGGAGGGGGCACTCTGGCAACGTGCTACCGCAAACCCTCACTGAAATCTCCCGGGAACCCGTTGTCTCTGGGTTTCACCTGGGGGGAACCCTAGACAGCTATGGTTGGCCGCCGCGACTCTTTGGGGTCCCTGGTATCCCCCCGAACATCACTGGCAGATCCTGTCTGTGTTCCAGTGTCCTGTGGGACCACCTGGTCAAAAGCCATGCCAATCGAGCAGGCAGAAAAAAGGCATAAGACCTAGCCCTCTGGCTATTTTAAGCCAGCCAGAGACTTTCAAACCACTTCCCCGGGAGTCTCATGCCAGGTTGGCCGATCACTCCCTGGCCAGGGGGGCTCCCTCTGGGCACTCCCCCCCTTGCTAGGTGTATCCGGGGACCCCATGGGTCCAAGTTCTGCCAGTTGAGCAAGGCGAAGAAAGGGCTAGACACCTGCTATTGCCCAGGGGGTCTCCCCTCCAAGTTCAAACCAGACTGATCCTTCTTGGCTTCTTCTAGAGATCATACGAGATCGGGTAGCGTTTAGGTTGGTTTGGCCGTTGGCCAAGGGTATGCCCTTTGGGCTGTTTCAAGCCATCTCAGAGATTGTCACCCCTTCCGTTACTCTTAAGCCAGGCGACGCATCTGTCACCCCACCACCAGGGCAATTGGGCTCCCCGTACCCTCAGCCACAAGGGTCTCTTACTTACTCTTCTCCATCATGGGGCCTGGAAATCCCGGGGCCTCCCTAACTCACATCTGGGTGCACCCTGCAGCTCAGCTGTTTAGCTGCCCCTGTTTTGAATCTCGTGGGGCTTTCCTTGTCTTCTGTCGGGCTGGGGGCCCCCTGGCCTCTATGCTAGCAGCAAAATATCACGTGAAATTCCCGGGGTCCTCCCCTCGGCCGCGCAGCCGGGAGGGTGCACCTGGTCAGCCGTGACTAGCCGCAAACCCCTCACTAAAATTCCAGGGCAACTCTGTTTTCTCTGGTTTCACCTGGGGCCCCCTAGACACTATTGTTGGCCCCCAGCTCTTTGGGGGTCCCTGGGAGCCCCCCCGAACATATCACGGGCAAATCCGTCTGTGTCAGTGTCTGTGGACTCCCGTGGTCAAGCATCCATCGAGCAGGCAGAAGAATAGGCATATGAACAATGCCTCTGGGCTTATTTAGCCAGCCAGAGACTTTTAAAACCACTCCCCCCCTCCCCGGGAGTCTCATGCCAGGGTTGCAACTCACCCACTGGCCATGGGGCTCCTCTGCTGCTCCCATTGCTGGGGGTATATGGGACCCATGGGTCCAAGGTCTGCCTTTGAGCAAGGCAGAAGAAAAGGGCTATGACACCTTCTATTTCCCAGGTGTCGCCCATCCAGGTGCTAACCAGCTGAGCCTGCTTAGTTCTGAGATCAGATGAGAATCGGTCGTTTAGGTTTGGTTTGTTGTCCGTTGGCCATCAGGGTATGCCTTTGGTGCTGATTTCAACCATCCAGATATTGTCAACCACATTCCAGTGACGTCTTTTCACCACTCCCCGTGAGTCTCATGCCAGGGTGGCCACTCGCCCACTGGCCAAGGGGGGCCTCCTCTGCTGCTCCCTTGCTGGGGGTATATGGGACCCCATGGTCAAGGTCTTCCGCCAGTTGAGCAAGCCGAAGAAAAGGCTATGTACACCTTCTATTGCCCAGGGGGCTCCCATCCAGGTACGAACCATGACTGATCCGCTAGCTCTGAGTCAGACGAGATCGGTGCGTTTAGGATGTTTGTTTGGCCGTTGGCCTAGGGTTATTCCCCTTTGGGCTGATTTCAAGCCATCCAGATATGTCATCTCCTTCCGTGACTCTTTTCACCACTCCCTCCACCTGGAGTTCCTCATGCCAGGTGGCCACTCACCCACTGGCCAGGGGGGCTCCCTCACTTGTTGTGTATTGGGGTCCCCATGGTCCAAGGTCTGCCAGTAGAGCAAGGCAGAAGAAAAAGGGATATGAAAAACCTGCTATTCCCATGTGGTCTCCATCCAAGTACTAACCAGGACTGATCATGCTTAGCTTCTAAGATCAGACGATATCGGTGCGTTTAGTTGTTTGGCCGTTTGCCCATAGGGTTGCTCTTTGGGTCTATTTCAACCATCCCGAGCCGTCAACCACTTCCAGTGACTCTTAAGCCAGGGACGCAGCTCACCCCCCATGCAGGGGCAATTGGGTCCTCCCCTACCCTAACAGGTCCACAAGAGTGCTCTTACTCTTCTCCAGTCATGGGGCCTGGAATCACGTGAGCCTCCCTACCGCACAGCTGGGGGCAAGCACTGGGAAGATGCTGTTAGCCTGCACCCTTTTGGAATTCTCGGGGGGCTCCCTTCTCTTCTGGTCGGGGCTGGGGCCCCTGGGCATCTAGGTCTTATCAGCAAAATCTCACTGAAAGTCCCGGGGTCCTCCTCTCCTCGCATCCGTGGGAGGGGGCACTCTGGGCAGACTGACTAGCCTCAAACCCTCACTGCAATTCCGGGAAACTCTGTGTCTCTGTGTTTCGCCTGGGGGCACCCTGGACAGCTAATGATTGGCCCCCAGCCTCGTTTGGGGGTCCCGGGAGCCCCCCGAACATCACGGGCAGATCCTTGTCTGTGTTCAAGTGGTCTTGGACACCTGGTCAAAAAGCATGCCAATCGAGCAGCAGAAGAAAGCATAAACATAATGCCCTCTGGCTGATTTTAAAGCCAGCCAGAGACTTTTATAACCACGTCGGGGTCCCGAAAAAAAAAAAAAAAAAAAAAAAATTCCCCGGTAGTTCTCAATTTCCAGGGTGGCCACTCACCCACTGGCCAGGGGCTCCTCTGTCTGCTCCCTTGCTGGGGTATATGGAACCCAATTGTCCCAAAGTCTGCAGTTGATCAATTCAGAGAAAAGGGCTATGACACCATGCTATTCCTCAGGTGGTCTCCCATCCAGGTACAACCAGGAACTGAGCCTGCTTAGGTTCTGAGATCAATGAATCGGGTGCGTTTAGGTTGGTTTGCCGTGGTGCCATATGGGTATGCCCTTTGGGCTGATTTCAAGCCATCCAGAGATTGTCAACCACTTCCAGTGACTCTTTAAACACTCCCGGGATCCTCATGCCAGGTGGCCAGCTCGCCCACTGGGCAGGGGGGCTTTCCTCTGCTGCTCCCTTGCTGGGTATATGGACCCCATGGTCCAGGTCGGCAGTTGAGCCATGGGCAGAAGAAAGGGCTATACACCTGCTTTCCCAGTTGGGCTCCCAGCCAGAGTACACCAGGACTGAGCCTGCTTAGCTTCTTCTGAGATGACCGAGATCGGTGGCGTTTAAGGAGGTTGGTTTTGCCGTTGGCACACCTAGGGTATGCCCTTTGGGCTGATTTTCAAGCAAATACCAGATATTTCATCTCACTTCCCCGTGACTCTTTTAACCACTCCTCCGGGCGTTCATGCCAGGGTGGCCACTCCACCTAACGCACTGGCCAGGGGGCTCCTCACTTTTTGGGGGTTAATATGGGTCCCCATGGTCAAGGTCCTGCCGTAGAGCAAGGCAGAAAAAGGGATAGACACCTGCTATTCCCAGGTGGTCTCCTCATCCAAGTACTAACCATGACTGAGCCTGCTAGCTTCTAAGATCAGACGAGATTCGGGTGCGTTTAGGTTTGGTTTGTGTGCCTTTGGCTCATAGGGTATGGCTCTTTGGGCTAATTTCAAGCCATCCAGATACTGTCCAACCACTTCCATGCCCTTAAGCCAGGGACGCAGCTCACCCCCACCGGGCAATTGGCTCCCCTACCCTACAGCCACAAGATGGCTCTTACTCTCTTCTCCATTCATGGGGCCTGGGAAATCACGGGATCCCTCCCTAACCTCACAGCTGGGGGCAAACTGGTAAGAATGCTGTTAGCCTGCAACAACCTGTTTTGGAGTCTCTGGTGGCTCCCTCCTTCTGGTCGGGGCTGGGGGCACCCTGGCAGTCTCGCTAGTCAGCAAAAAAATCTCACTGAAAGTCCCGGGTCCTCCTCGCCTCGCAGCCGGGGAGGGGGCACTCTGGCAGACGTGACTAGCCGCAAACCCTCCTGTAAATTCCGGGCTCCCGGGAAACTCTGTTGTCTCTTGGTTTCGCCTGGGGCACCTGGACAGTCTATGATTGGCCCCCAGCCCTCTTTGGGGGTCCACCGGTATCCCCCGAACATCACGGGCATATTCCGTCTGTTTTCAGTGTCTGTGGGACCACCTGGTCCAAAGCATGCCAATCGAGCATGGCAGAAGAAAAGGCATCAGACATAGCACCTCGTGTCTGATTTTAAGGCAAAAAACCCAGCCATAGCTTTTACCACTCCCTCTTAGTCTCATGCCCGGGTGGCCATTCTCACCCACTGCCAGGGGGGCTCCTCTCTACTCCCTTCTAGGTCTACCTGGACCCATGGTCCAGGTCTGGCCATTTGAGGCAAGGCAGAAGAAAGGGACTATGACACCTGCTTTCCAGTGTCTCCCCATCCAAGTTCTAACCAGGACTGACCTGCTTGCTTCTGAGATCAGACGTATGGGTGCGTTAGGTTGGTTTGGCCGTTGGCCATAGGTAATCTCTTGGCTAATTTCAAAGCATCCAGAGACTGTCAACCCCTTCCAGTGACTCTAAGCCAAGGACGCAGCTCACCCACCCGCCCGCCAGGGGGCATTGGGGCTCCCCTACCTACCGCCACAAGGAGGCTCTTACTCCTTCTCCAGTCATGGCCTGGAAATCCACGGGGAGCTCCCCCCTAAGCTCAAAGCGGGGGGCACACTGGGCAGATGACTGTTAGCCTGCAAACCTGTTTGGAAGTCTCGGGTGGGGCTCCCTTCTCTTCTGGTCGGGGCTGGGGCACCTTGGGCAGTCTATTGCTAGCCTCACAAATCTCACTGTAAAGTCCCGGGTCCTCCCCTCGCCTCGCCGTCCGGGATGGGCACTCTGGGCAGACGTGACAGCCGCAAACCCCTCACTGAAATTCCCTGGAAACTCTGTTGTCTCTTGGTTTCGCCTGGGGGCCCCTGGACACTATGATTGGCACCCCAGCCTTCTTTGGGGTCCCCGGGAGCCCCCGAACATCACGGGCAGATCTGTTGTGTTCCAGTGTCTGTGGGACGCGAACTGGTCAAAAGTCATGCCCATCGAGCAAGGCAGAAGAAAAAGGCATAAGGAACATATGCCTCTGGGCTGATTTTAAGCCAGCCAGAGCTTTTAACCCCTGTCCCCGGGTCTCATGCAGGGTGGCCACTCACCACTGCCAGGGGGGCTCCTCTGCTACTCTCCCTTGCTAGGGGTAATACTGGACCCGCTGGTCCAAGGAGGTCTCCAGTGAGCAAGGCTAATGAAAGGGCTATGACACACCTGCTATTCCCAGGTGGTCTCCCATCCAAGTTTCAACCAGGACTGAGCCTGCTTGCTCTGAATCAGACGATATCGGGTGCGTTTAGGTTGGTTTGGCGTTGGCCTAGGGTATGCCCTTTGGCTGATTTCAGCCATCCAGAGATTGTCAACCACATTCCAGTGACTCTTAAGCCAAGGATGCAGCTCACCCACCAGCCAGGGGCATGGGCTCCCTAACCCTCACAGCACAAGGGGGCTCTTACTCCTTCTCCGTCATGGGGCCTGGAATCCCGGGGAGCCTCCCTAACCTCACACAGCTGGGGGCACCCCGGGCAGCTGCTGTTAGCCTGGCAACCTTTTTGGAAGTCTCGGGGGGCTCCCTGTCTCTGGGCAGGGCTGTGGGCCCCCTGGCAGTCTAGCTAGCATCAAATCCACTGAACAGTCCGGTGGTCCTCAAGAAGAAATTCGCCTCGCAGCCCCGGGAGGGGCACTTCTGCGCAGCGTGACTCGCCACAACCCTCTCACTGAAAATTCCCGGAAACTCCGTTGTCCTCTGGGTTTCACACTGGGGGACCCTAGAGACCGCTATGGTTGGCCCCCAGACTCTTTGGGGGTCCCTGGGAGCCCCCGAAAATCACGGCAGATCCTGTCTGTGTTCAGTGTCCTTGGACGCCTCCTGTTAAAAGCATGCCAATCGAGCAAGGCAGAAGAAAATGCATATTACATATGCCTCTTGTCTATTTTAAGCCAGCCAGGACTTTTAAACTCACTCCCCGGGGGTCTCAGCCAGGGTGGCCACTCACCCACTGCCAGGCGGGGGAGCTCCTCTTCTACTCCCTTGCTGGTGGTAATCTGGGACCCGCATGTCCAAGTTCTGCCAGTTGAGCAAGGCATGAAAAAAGCTATGACACCGCTATTCCCAGGTGGTCTCCCATCCAAGTACTAACCAAGGACTGAGCCTGCTTAAGCTTCTGAACAGATGAGAGCGTGTGCGTTTATGTTGGTTTGGCGTTGGCCATAGTGTCCCTTTGGGCTGAATTTTCAAGCATCCATATATGGTCACCACTTCCAGTGACTCTTTTAACCATCTCCCGGAGTCTCATGCCAGGGTGGCCACTCACCCACTGGCCAGGGGGGCTCCTCTCTGCTCCCTTGCTGTGGGGTATATTTGGACCCATTGTCGCAAGTCTGTCCCATTGAGCAAGGCAGACGTAAAAGGGCTAGACCACCTGCTATTCCCAGGTGGTCTCCCATCCAAGAACTACCATGACGAGCCGGCTTATCTTCTGAGATCAGGGCGTTAGGTTGTTTTTGTCCTTGGCCATCGGCTAATTCTCTTTGGGCTTATTTCACAAGCATCCAGATACTGTCAACCACTTCCAGTTACTCTAAGCCAGGGACTGGGCAGCTCCCCACCAGCATGTGCATTATTGGTCTCCCTACCCTATAGCCTGACAAGACGCTCTTACTCCTTCTCCATTCATTGGCCCTTGAATCTGGACCTCCTAAACCTCACAGCTGGGGGCACACTGGGCAGATTGTTGTTACGCTGCACCTGTTTGGACGTCCTCGGGGGGCTCCCTTGGTCTTCTGTCGGGGCTGGGGGCACCCGGCAGGTCTAGGCTAGCACAGCAAAATTCAACTGAAAGTCCTCGTGGTCCCTGCCTCGCTCTCGCAGCCGGGAGGGGGCACTCTCGAGACGTGACTAAGCCACAACCCTCACTGAAATTCCCCGGGAAACTCGTTGTCTTCTGGGTTTCACTGGGGGCACCCTAGAACATCTATGGTTGGCCCCCAGACTCTTTGGGGTCCCTGGAGCCCCCCGAACACACCGGGCAGATCTGTCTGGTCAGTGTCCTGTGGGACCACCATGGTTAAAGCAGCCATCGAGCAAGGCAGCGAAAAGGCATAATGAACATATAACCTCGGCTATTTAAGCAGCAGAACTTTTAAACCCTCCCCGGAGTCTCATGCCAGGGTGCCACTCACCCACTGGCCAGGGAGGCTGCTCTGCTTCTCCCTGCTAGGGGTAATATATACGGTACCGCCCATGGTCACAAGGTCTGCCAGTTGAGGGGCAAGGCAGAAGAAAGGCATATGACACCTGCTATTTCCCCAGGTAGTCTCCCTCCAGTACTAACCATGAGGCTGAGCCTGCTTACTTCTGAGATCGGGTGCCTTTGGTTGGTTTGGCCGTTGCCATCGGGGTCCCTTTGTGCCTTGTTTCCAAAGCCATCCAGAGATTGTCACCACTTTCCAGTGACTCTTTGAAAACCCCTCCCCCCCCGGAGTCTCATGCCAGGAGTGCCACTCACCCCACTGGCCAGGGGGGCTCCCTCTGCTTCTGCCCTTGCTGGGGGTATATGGACCCCAATGGTCCCAGGTCGGCCAGTTGAGCAAGGAAGAAGGAAAGGTCTATGACACCTGCTCTGCCCAGTGGTCTCCCATCCAAGTACTAACAGGACTTAGCTGCCTTAGCTTCTGCAGATAGATGAGATCTGTGCGTTAGGTTGGTTTTGGCCGTTGCCATAGGGTAATGAACCCTTGGGCTGTTTCCAGCCATCCAGAGATTGTCAACCACTTCCTTACACTTTCTAACCACTCCCCGTGATCTCATGCCAGGGTGGCCACTCAGCCCCTGCCAGGGGGGCTCGTCCTCTTCTGCTGTCCTTGCTGTGTGGTATATGGGGGACGCCTCATGGTCGAAGTCTGCCAGTTTGAGGCACGGCAGAAGAAAAGGGGCTCTGACACCTGCTATTCTCCCAGGTGTCTCCCTATAACCGGTACTAACTCAGGACTGAGCCTGCTTAGCTTCTGAATCAGACGAGAGCGGGTGTTCGTTTAGGTTGGTTTGGCCGTTGGCCATAGGTATGGCCCTTTGGGCTGATTTTCAAGCATCCAGATATTGTCAACCACTTCCAGTGACTCTTTTAACCACTCCCACGTGAGTCTCATGCCAGGGTGGCCACTCACCCCACTGCCAGGGGGTCGCGTCTGCTGCTCGCTTGCTGGGGTATATGGGTCCCATGGGGGGGGGGGGGGGGGGAAGGGGTGGTTCCCCCCCCCCCCCCGCAGGTCTGCCAGTTAGCAGGCAGAGAAAGGGCTCTGACACCCTGCTATTCCCAGTGGGTCTGCCATCCAAGTACTAACCAGGACTGAGCCTGCGTAGCTTCTAAGATTCAATGAGAATCGGGTGCGTTTAGGTTGGTTTGGGCGTTGGCATAGGGTATGCCCTTTGGGCTGATTTCAGCGCATCCCGAGATTGTCAACCACTTCCATGACCTTAGCCAGGGACGGGCAGCTCACCCCCACCGAGGTAGCGGAATTGGACCTCCCCTACCCTAGACCTACAGCCACAAGACGCTTCTCCTTCTCCAGTCATGGGCCTGGAAATCACGGGGAGCTTCCCTAACCTCACCGCTGGGGGCACCCCGGGCAGCTGCTTTAGCCTGCCACCTGTTGTAAGTCTCGGGGCTCCCTTGTCTTCTGGTCGGGCTTGTGGCACCCTGGGCATTCCAGGCTAGGCAGCAAATCTCACTGAGTCCTCTGTGGTCCTCCCTCGCCTCGCAGCCACGGATGGGGCACATCTTTCAAACTTGACTATCCTCAAACCCTCACTGAATCTTTCCCGGGAAACTCTGTTTTTTCTCTTGGTTTCGCCTGGGGGCACCCTGACGCTTGGTTGGCCCCAGCCTCTTTGGGGGTCCCCGGGATCCCCCGAAACATCACGGGCGACCTGTCTGTGTTCATTTCTTGTGGGACCACCTGGTCAAAAGCTGCCAATCGAGGCAAGGCAAAGTACAATGCATAAGACATATGCCCTCTGGGGCTGATTTTAAGCCAGCCAGAGACTTTTAAAAATATCCCACTCCCCCGGATTCCTCTATGCCGGGTGGCCACTCACCCACTGGCCATGGGGGCGCCTCTGCTACTTCCCTTGCTAGGGGTATACGGGACCCATGGTCCAGTTCTAGCCAGTTGAGGCAAGCAGAAGAAAAGGGCTATGACCCCTGCTATTCCAGTGGTCTCCCATCCCAGTTATACCATTACTGGCCTGCTTGGCCTTCTGAGATCCGACGAGATCCGGTGCGTTTAGTTGGTTTGGCCTTTGGCCCTAGGGTATGCCCTTTGGGCTGGCTTTTTTCAAAGCCATCCAGAGATTGTCAACCCTTTGTTTCCCAGTGAATCTTAAGCCAGGTGATTCCGCTCACCCACCAGCCATGGGATTGGCTCCCCTACCTACGCACCAAGGGGCCTCTTACATCCTTCTCCAGATCATGGGGCCTGTAAATCCCGGGGAGCCGCCTAACCACAGCTTTGGGGGCCCCCCCGGGTCAGCTGGCTGTGCCTGCAACCTTTTGGAAGCTCGTGGGGCTCCCTGTCCTCTGGTCATGGCTGGCCCTGGGCATCTAGCTAGCAGCAAAATCTCAACTGAAGCCCGGGTCCTCCTTCTCCCTCGCAGCCGGGGCGGGGCACTCTGCTTCCCTCGTAATACAGGCACAAACCCTCATGAATTCCCCGGGAAACTCCGTTGTCTCTGGGTTTCAGCTGGGGGCACCCATAGACAGCTATGGTTGGCCCCCAGACTCTTTGGGGGTCCCTGGGAGCCCCCGACATCACGGGCAGATCCGTCTGTGTTCATTGTCCTGTGGGCCACCTGGTTAAAATGCATGCCATCGAGCAAGGCAGAAAGAAAAGGCATATGACATATGCCCTCTGGGCTGAATTTTAAGCCAGCCAGAGACTTTTAAACCACTGCCTCCGGAGTCCTCATGGCCAGGGGGCACTCCCCACTGGCCCAGGGGGGGCTCCTCTGCTACTCCCCTTGCTGGGGGTATATGGTACCCCATGGCCCAATGGCTCTGCCAGTTGAGGCAAGGCAGAAGAAAAGGGCTTGACACCTGCTATTTCCCCAGGTTGTCTCGCCTCAAGGACTAACGGCAGACTGGAGCCGTGCTCTTCTGTAGTCTTCTGAGCTCATATGAATCGGTGCGTTTAGGGTTGGTTTGGCCGTTGGCCATAGGGTGTGCCCTTTGGGCTGATTCAAGCCATCCAAGATGTCAACCACTTCCAGTGACTCGTTTCACCATCCCCGGAGTCTCATTGCGGGGGGCCCCCAGGGTGACCACTCACCCCACTGCCAGGGGCTCCTTCTGCTGCTCCCTTGCGGGTGTATATGGAACCCCCATGGTCCAAGGTCTGCCATTTGAGCAAGGCCGAAGAAAAGGGGGGCTAGACACCACTGCTATTCCCAGTGGTCTCCCTCCAAGTACTAACCAGGACTGAGGCCTCTTAGCTTCTGAGATTCAAGTGCTTTATTTGGTTGGCCGTTGGCCATAGGCTATTCTCTTGGGCTGAGTTTCAAGCCATCCAGAGACTAAGTCAACCACTTCCAGTGACTCTTAGGCCGGGACGCAGCTTCACCCCCAGCCAGGGGCAATTGGGCTCCC
>CM033477.1:162817961-163038790 GCA_019447015.1 Hymenochirus boettgeri | reverse complement strand
GGCCGTTGGCCATAGGGTATGCCCTTCGGGCTGATTTCAAGCCATCCAGAGATTGTCAACCACTTCCAGTGACTCTTTTAACCACTCCCTGGGAGACTCATGCCAGGGTGGCCACTCACCCACTGGCCAGGGGGGCTCCTCTGCTACTCCCTTGCTGGGGGTATATGGGACCCCATGGTCCAAGGTCTGCCAGTTGAGCAGGGCAGAAGACAAGGGCTATGACACCTGCTATTCCCAGGTGGTCTCCCATCCAAGTACTAACCATTACATACATGCATTTTTATATTTACATATATATATTTACATACATGTTTTTTTTCCTGCGGATTAGAATTCAAGAGAACAGACCGAAGTCTCCTGGTCAGTCCAGATGGTTCTTCCCGTGTCCCATTTAACCCTGCGCAGAGACCGGATCACAGCGCCCTAAAGACCAGTCCTGTTCCGCGGCCTCGTGCTGCTGACTTTTTCTAACGATTCGCACCATTGCTTCTCGCTGCTGGCGATGCTTTGAATTGGCGTGGACTGAGCGCCATCCAGAGTCCCATATCCTCTCCGTATTTCTCACCACCCGTGGAATCTGTGAAATGATAAAAGGCGGAGGATTCCATTGGGATGTGAACGTCTATGGGCAGGTTTCATGGTTAGCAATAAGTTGTATGTTTGGTAAAGAAAGGGATTCGCTTGTCCCATTAAATGGAAAAAAAAAATGTAAATCTTTGTTGCATTTTATTTCAGCCCGTGTTACCATCCATTATAAACGTGTTTGTCACGTGTAAAGGAATTCTTCATGTAGGAACCAAAAGGCGTATTTCTGAAGTGTAAAATGGGATCTTTCTGCACTTGCCCCTAAAACCATTTTGCAGCTCCAACACTGAATCTAAATGACCATAGGCTGTAATGTTTGTGTCACAGAGAGTCCTGCCCATGTCAAACAGTAGGACTCTCTGTCCATTGACATTATCACGCCCTAACCAACAACACCTACAGCCAATCCTGGGCATGTGGAATACCCACTGGGTACTAGAGTGGGTGTAAATGGGAGGAGCCCCTGAACAAAATGTTAGCCTGTTACAGAATCTTTCCGGTATATTTAGATCCATTGCATTGGTTAGATTTTGTTTGAACCCTTATTGTTTGGCTGACTGGAGTTGCCATACAAGTTATGTAGATAAAAATATCAAATCACCTTTTAATTGTGAAAAGATAAATATAGTCCTAAAAAGAACCCCCCCCCTCCTTATAAGTACCCCAAGTCCTCACCCCTGGGTACATTCTTTATATTCAGGTGTACTTACCGTAACTTTCCCTGGACAGAAGAAAAAGTATCCTACAGATCTGCTTGTACTTGATAGGGGCGACCAGCAGGGGGAGGTGAAATGCGTGAGGGAAAGGACAGGAGAGAGCATGACCTCTGGTAAGGTAAGTATGGTAAGGCTGTGTACCCAAGCGCCACTTGGATACACAGCGCTGTACATTATAACAATACAGATTATACAGTATGTATGTATATGTTTATTTATATAGCGCCACTTGGGGACACAGCGCTGTACATTATAACAATACAGATTATACAGTATGTATGTAAATGTTTATTTATATAGCGCCACTTGGGGACGCAGCGCTGTACATTATAACAATACAGATTATACAGTACATATGTATATGTTTATTTATATAGCGCCACTTGGATACACAGCGCCGTACATTTACCTACAGATTATACAGTATGTATGTATATGTTTATTTATATAGCCCACTTGGGGACAGCGCTGTACATTAAAACATACAGATTATACAGTATGTATGTATATGTTTATTTATATAGCGCCACTTGGGTACACAGCGCTGTACATTATAAATACAGATCGATCCATTATCAGATAGATAAAAATTAAATATAATTTCATACATCGGTTAAGAACATATATATATAAATGATGTATAAATTGATATAAGTGCAACAAGCCTTGACACATTAGGAATGAGATCCCTGCCCCAAAGAGCTTACAATCTAAGTGGGAGGGACAACGTACAGATACAAGTGGGGGGGAACATGTAGATGTAGCCTTACAATTTGGAAATGTTGGGGACAATAGACCCATAATATATAGTGCCCCCCCCCCCAAGTAGGGAGATCCGTAGTGTTAACTCCATCAGTACTGCAGTTTTTCTACAAGAAGTGTTAACTCCCAGCATGCAACTGTGCTCCTGTTCCAGTTGTGTTTCTTGTAGAGTGAAGAAGTTTAAAGTCCACCCAGATCCAACAGCCATCGGGAGACGCCTTTGTACTAGGGCCAACACAGCCGTATTACAGGGTCCATTGCAACTATGATTGACAGGCCGTCAAAGTTTACTGTTACACAATGTTTATCAGAGGATGCTGGGTATTCCCAACAAAAGTAAGACCTGAACCATGCTGGGAAGATACATGTAGATGACACAGTACATCTGTTGGCAGTTTAATCTGCCTACATTTCCCAGCATTCTCTATAATCAGAAGATATAACAGTTCTGTTAATCATGGCTCTTAATCACACTTGTTAATGTGCACGGGGTAGAAATATAGGATAGAGATTCAATATGCACAGAATTGACTGACTAGTTAAAGGTTAAGCTGTGCCAGTTGCCATGGAGACCATTTATCATCACTTGTCATATCAGAAGGATAGTGAAGAGTTAATTCTCCCCTGGATCAGAGATTAGCTCAGAGACCTGAGAAGGAGGCAGAGCTTGCATGTCTGTGAATCATTTCCATTCCCAGCTAGAAGAACTGGCTCCATGTCCCCTTAAATTACTCAAATTCCAACCCTGCCAGATAGACTTGTTTATTGGATTCTGGTTCTACCTGTAAACCACATATACGGGTCAGAGTGGGTGTGTCCTACTGAACTAATGAATTGGCTGACCCAAACCTGGAATACAATAACCTGACCCCCCGTTAAAGGCAAACTAAAATCTAAATGATTAAAGGATAAATTAAAGGAGAACTAAACCCAAATTTTTACACTCCAGAATCTGAACATTTCCCCTCTAAAAACACCAATAAACTATAAAATAGCAATACAGTAAATAGCATTAACGTAAATGTTACCACTTGAAGACCTGGGTGAAATAACTATGTGTATGTACAGCGACTGGCCACACCCCTGATCTCAGTCACATGCTCCCTTGCCTATTCTGTCCTGTAAAAGGATTGGCTAGAGGCTACTAGTGGGTGTGACCAATTGTGACAAGTTCATGCAGTATAATAGCACTGAGCATGTGTAAAGAACATAATGGTCAGTGACCACACTGTGTGAGACTGCATCAATGGGAAATAAAACACAAACCTCATGTTAGAAAATTAAATTTCTCAATAACCATATCAAAATGAGAGGTGAGAGACAGATTACTGCTTTTATAACAAGGAGATCTGCCTTCTAATTCAATGTTTTGAGACTTTATTTGTTCTTTAACTCTTTAATTCTCCTCACCTCTGGAGAAATTGTCTAAACACAGTTGCACATGCTCAGTGAATTCTATAGCCCCTCCCTCTGCCAGAGCTTTAACTACTGGGTGACCTGACCGTGTCCTCTCTGTTACCAAGGCTGAGCAGTGAGAAAAACAATTGTTAGATGCCGTCTTTGTGTATATAATGGATAGTATCATTGTTACTTCCGATAAAAGGATATCGAAAGATATCAAGGAATTCCCTAAACGAGTGCATTTTACAGACCACGGAAATTACAAGATTACCTGTAATACTTCTTACTGTGTGATATGAGGTTCTTATTTCTTATGAAATACAAGTTTTGCTGTTTAGTTCCGCTACTTGGAAGATGCCGTGTTCATATCAAGGGATGTCAAAACTCTGTTTTAAAACTGCAATTCCCAACCTTCCCCTACCAGCAGACAGCAACCAGGAATGCTGGGAGCTGTAGTTCTGGAGATCTGGACTGCTGCAGGATGGACATCACAGGTTCATATACTGCATTGGTTTTATTACTTTTAGTTTTGTTATTTTTACAGGTGTTTGAGGTAGTCACATGGTCTGTGACATCACCGAGTAACTATTGATGTGACATAATACATGAATGACTGTCTTGTTAATTATAGTCTTATAAAGAGCGCTTAGTTAAATTAGTAGCATTCAGTATTATTATATAATATATTTTAATTATATAATATATTATTGTTATTTTTATATAATATATTATTACGAGGTACCTCCTACTTTAAGATATAAGGATAATAGTCTCCCAGTTGTTCTGCTGCTATAAAAGCATTAGGCGTGTACCCCTCTGTGTTTAACCTTCACTGATTCAGTTACACGGTGTGATATAAACATGTACATTAGCTGCCCATAGTGCCACACCTTATCTGTCATATTTGGGTGCAATAAACAGAACCGTGTGACCCTGGCAGTTGACTGATGGTATCTGAGATAGGAGGGTCCACATCGGGTTCTCAGTAGAGTAATCTGCCCTCCATGTGGCTGTCACATGTTACTGTGAAGATATTCAGTAGATTTATCTCTTCCTGTAAGATCAGGCTCCTGATATGGATTCTAGACCCGAACCGTCATCTGCGGGAAACAGACCTCTGATTTGGAGAAGGAATTTACATTCTTGAAAATTCTAATGGCAAAATCTCAGTGCGATTGAACATCCATTTACAATATCTGACGTTGTAATGATGGAACGTTCCAGTTTGTTGGTTCCAGTTATTAAAACCCAAGACACTTTCCTGGTTTTACCGCACCGTGTCTGATCTGAAATATGGAGAAATCTTGAATTACCTTCTAAAACAAACATCTACCCTGGACTATTGTACTCAATGGAGAACCAGATAATTACATTTTCCTGTCTTTCACCTCCCACACACACACAAGTCACACAGGACACTGGGTTAGTGTTCCTTTAATACTATACAACATCTAATATCTAAGCCATTCATCAGTGCCCACAATATAATTTCCTTTCTACACAACATTATATTGTGCACTAACTGTTACATTTGTATTGAGGATGATGGTAGTTGTAGTTCTACTAGGTAGAGTGCTGTGTTCTGATTATCATTTAATGTATGGTCTATAGGGGAAATAAATACAAATCTGAGGGACACTAACTGCCGCTTTCAATCCATCCTTGTTGCTGCCATTGTGTGTTCTATAGAGTATTCTGGAAGATTTTAATGTCAGGTGAGAAAGGGTTAAAATTAAAGACCCCCCCAGCTGAGCATTCAATACCCCAATCCGAGAATCCCTCCCATTTTGACTTGTTGGATTTATTCTTACAGGGTTATTCAATAAAAGTTCTTATCGTTTAAAATGGTGCTAATTTTGCCCCAACCAATCAGATGTTAGCTTTCAAATGTTAAATAAGATCTGATTGGTTGGGGCAAAATTAGCACCATTTTAAACGATAAGAGCTTTTATTGAATCTCCCCATGGAGTCCACGGATTGTATATGGTCCATAGTCCAAAGACAGGGTTAAATTAAAGGGACCCGGTCATTTTTACGCTTGTGTCTATAAAGACAAAAACACCTAAGATTATAGTAAAATTTGCATGTGATGTTATAGAATTTAAAAAAGAAAAACTATTCCATTATATATACCCTATTAACCCCTTGAATACTACATGAAACCATATACCGATGGGATTTGTGAATATCGGTAAGGTGCATTGAAACCTAATTTGTTACTATCATTTGTCATTTATTAGTTCTGCGATTGAAGCTGTTGGCACATTGCGAATTGGCCTTAATCTTTTGCCTGACTTGGCGCTAACCGTTGGCATTAAAAAGTCCAAATGCATCACAACTGCGCCAGTACATCGCTTGTGGAGGTCGCATACATGGAAAATCCGATCTTAAAAGCAATGCGACATAACGCTGCATCTCTTCCAGCTACCCATAGTCCTTCTGTGGCCCCATTACATTCTATTGGTCTATTGCCAAATTAAGATTTCACTAGCCAGAAGTCTGCAGAGGATCTTGGGAAGAAAAGGAGGAGCAGTATCTGCGATTGGATTTATTCCTAAATAGCATTATAGAGTTATTATAATTAGAATTAAAGCTATAGTGGTCCAGGCCCATATTATATGGGGAATAGCCTTATTTTATTGCAAGCAGATCATATTGGTGTATTTCATTTTTGGGCGTTGTACCGAACATCAGTTTATCAGCTCCCAGAGATAAGGGTTTATCACTGTGTGTATATATCGCTCTTTATTTCCTTCTCGGAAAACAACTTTCACTTACTGTAACATCCTTGGGTTTGCTGGTAAAGGTTTTTTCCGTTCAACGTCTTCAAGAACTAAACTTAAAGTCCAGTTGATCTAACGCAATTCAACAGATATACCCTTGGGTTTATTTCTATGAGAAACTCTTATTGAAACTCAACCTTTCTGTCTGCATATCTGCTGTGGAGGTAAAAGGGCAGGACATCCCCTTTAATAATTCACAAACCAATCGAACGTGTTGGGGTCTCTCCAGGCTGATGTTTGTCCCTTTATCTCTTGCAGTTGTCCGGAGGATGTGAACTGACCACCGTGCTGCAAGATTTCATCGCCATTCACAGTAATGAGCTGAGCATC
This sequence comes from Hymenochirus boettgeri, assembly GCA_019447015.1. Taxonomy (NCBI): domain Eukaryota; kingdom Metazoa; phylum Chordata; class Amphibia; order Anura; family Pipidae; genus Hymenochirus; species Hymenochirus boettgeri. The sequence continues at coordinate 163,032,213 of CM033477.1, read as the reverse complement.
CAGGGGGGACAGACTGTGGAACTGTTAGAGAGACCGAGTGACCGCCCTGGTTGGTGTTTAGTTCGGACGACCGACCGGAGCCCCCCACTGGAAGGCCTGGTGCCCAGCAGTGCCCTTTGTATCTCTCACTCGCGTAGCAGCGTGGAAATGGAGTGTTTCTTTCCCTCCGGGAAAGGTAAGGGTTAACAGTCTGTGTTCTGTCTATTAAATTGTGACAATTTAACTCTTGCTAAGGTTCAGACCTGGAGACCATGAAAAATCTAGAACATGTATTAACAATTATTACGGATTGTGTAGGCTTGTTTCTCCCCCCCCCCCCTTTTTTTTTTTTTACCTCTGTTGCTCTCATAAAGAGAGGGGTAGTGTGTTTACTTTGCACTTTGACTGTGTTTCTGTGTTTTTCATCTTATTGGCCCCTAGAGGGCACCATTACCATGTCTGTTTCTGACTAAATCGCTACATATGTTTATGTTCTAACCCAGTGTAGTAATGTTCAGCTGCATGAAAATCTACTAAAACACACAGCGAAAGACAAACGCAAACAGCAGAGCAAATTGCATACTACCCAACATTCCCCTTTAAATAGATGTTAGCCTACCCTCCAACATTCCCCTTTAAATAGATACACTATTGAGAAATACATTACACAGAGCTGTGCTAAGATCAGGTTCACTTAATTATCCTCCCCCAGCTCTGTACTATGTTATTTCTATAAGTGTAACTATTAAAGTTATGATATTGAGAAATACATCACACAGAGCTGTGCTAAGATCAGGTTCACTTCATTATCCTCCCCCAGCTCTGTACTATGTTATTTCTATAAGTGTAACTAATAAAGTTGTGATATTGAGAAATACATTACACAGAGCTCTGCTAAGATCAGGTTCACTTAATTATCCTCCCCCAGCTCTGTACTATGTTATTTCTATAAGTGTAACTATTAAAGTTGTGATATTGAGAAATACATTACACAGAGCTGTGCTAAGATCAGGTTCACTTAATTATCCTCCGCCTGCAGCTCTGTACTATGTTATTTCTATAAGTGTAACTAATAAAGTTGTGATATTGAGAAATACATTATACAGAGCTGTGCTAAGATCAGGTTCACTTCATTATCCTCCCCTATTTCTAGAAGTGTAACTATTAAAGGGCAATGTCAAATAAAGGTAAGAGAAGCACACTACATTAATGTATCAAAATTCAGTGTGTGAACAACATTCATCGTTACGGGGAGTTCCCCAAAACGTTGAATATGGTTTCCACAGTAAATTTTGATACACTGATGTACTGTGCTCCTATTACCTTTAATTGACGTTTGATTCTCTCAACCCCGGGGTAGGGTGTGTTAAGAGGATTACACCTACTGATTATTGCCAAAAAATAAAAAATAAAAAGTAAAAATAACTATTAAAGGGAAACAGCCCCGTAAATGTATTCCTGTTTGTGAGTTAATGAGGTGTGGCCCAGTCTGATGGGTGTAAGATGGAATCCGTGTTTACCTTTACCGGAATAACAAGAGCTGTGTCACAGACGGGGCAATGTTATCCTTAAAGGAAACCTTAAAATCACACATCACTGAGTCAGGATTAACACATCAGTGCAGCTGACTATTGTGTCATTACTTTCTAGTAAAGTGTAGGGGGGCTACCTAGGGAAACCCACCCAAGCACAGAGACATACAAACTCCGAAGCCAAGGGTGGATTTGAACTCGGCACTCTGCACTGCAAAGCTTCTGGATAACCAATGAGCCACCATCCTGCCCATTATCCAATTGTGGAGCAGCCTTGTAACTCTACCCACAGATGAGTCTCCTGATTTAATTAGATGATTTACTGGCATCATGTGATCTGATGATGTAATAGGGATTAACCAGGTAGGTGCCCGATTATACACGGTATCAGGGCTGTGTGTACCTACCTAGCTTTATGTGTTAATGTGTTTAGTAGTTTCCAATAACCCTTTTCAATGATTCCCCAGGGTTGATTGTTCTGGAGACTGGGTTCATATCTTCCAGGGGTGTTGGCAGGTCTCGGTTCTATCAGACTTAGCACAGCTGAGCCGAGAGCCTTTGCCAAGAGACATCCAGTAAATATTTATCTTTGGGGAGTGAGAGGAAAGGACCTGTCATCAGATCTCCTGTAATAACAAGCACCGTCCACCCTCTAGGGCCCATAAAGCAGAATAATTGTCCCTGTAAGCAATTCACAATGATGGGTGAACCCAGCCGAGTTCCAATACAGGCAGGTCGCTTGGTTCCTGTATTGTATTATTATCATGTTATAAAATGACAGACCATCCAGAGATTCCCAGAATCCCTTGCAGCATAAGTCATGGTTCAAGTCACTAGATTTCTACATCATGTCCAATATGTGGTTTTCAACAACAGTTCCCAACATCCTTTGCTGTCTGGTTAAGATACATTTCCTAAATCCAATCCCTTATCGGTCTAGTTGATGATTTGGCATCACATTTATTTAGTCAGGTTTAGTACATTGTACGAATTCTAATAAAATGAATAACAATTTGTATAAATTCAGGTTTACATTGTCCAATGCCTGATCTCTGTAGGAATTTAACCCAATATGGGCCAGGGAAATCTAAAAAAATATTTGCAGAAAAACCACACATAAAACATGCTCTGGAACCTAGCATTTTTTTGGTATTATACAGCACAAAACTGTAGCATTTTATTGGTAATATACAGCACAAAGCTGTAGCATTTTTTATTGGTAATATACAGCACAAAGCTGTAGCATTTTATTGGTAATATACAGCACAAAGCTGTAGCATTTTATTGGTAATATACAGCACAAAGCTGTAGCATTTTATTGATAATATACAGCACGGTGGTGTACCATTTTATTGATAATATACAGCACAGTGTTGTAGCATTTTATTGATAATATACAGCACAAAGCTGTAGCATTTTATTGATAATATACAGCACAAAGCTGTAGCATTTTATTGGTAATATACAGCACAAAGCTGTAGCATTTTATTGGTAATATATAGCACAGTGTTGTAGCATTTTATTGGTAATATACAGCACAGTGTTGTACCATTTTATTGATAATATACAGCACAAAGCTGTAGCGTTTTATTGGTAATATACAGCATAAAGCTGTACCCTTTTTTTTGGTAATAAACACAAAGCTGTTGGGGCTTGTACCTCAAAAAAATCTGGATGGAATGTTACAAGTTACTGGTATTGATACATCTGTTGTATTCAATTAGATCAACTGGACTTGATCTAATTGAATACAACAGATATACCATGACCTGGATGAATGAGAACCTTCACATGGTATTGATACATAAAGTAGAGTTGATCTAGGGAAATTTCCGATTGCCACTTGGAGTCAGGAAGGAATTTTTCCCCCCTTCATAAATTTGGTTGTTTTTTTTTGCCTTCCTCTGGATCAACAGTTAGGCAGGAAATGAGGATATTGCTAGATGGGTTGGACTGGATGGACGTATGTCTTTATTCAGCCTTTAAACCTGTTTAAGAATTATGCTTAGATGACAGAGCATAGGACCTAGCAAATGTATTTATTTTCAGTGCTGTATTTGCCAATAAAATAGCATTTTTTAGTACTGATATTGATATATATTGATTTCTGCCCTCATTTAATACGTTTACCGCTGAGAATTTTTTCCAGGTCGAATTACATGTCTTCCTTTAAGCCATAATGCTGTAACTGTAAGTTTCCCTGAAAGGGTTAATCTTGCAGGTGTACAAGTGATTTTGTGGAATCAGCAGTTTGTGTCAGAATGTTGTGTTTTCCTATCGGACCATCTGTCTGTCATCTGCTCGGTGTGTCAGATCTCTGTCCAGATCCCCGATCCATCAGTGCCAGGGGTCACCCCGTTAGGTGCACGTTGGTTGAATCCGTCTCCCTCTTCCTCCTGTACAATTGGCTGATACAGAACTTTCCATCACTAGAATGCGAGTCCCTTGTTTACGTTTGTTGTTTGAGTTAAAGACACAATTTGTTGTTTGCAGGGATTTCAGTTGTGGGAATTTTAAGCATTTTGTAGTTGATACTTTTTGAAGGTTAAGTTTTCGGAAACAAAATCTTGATAGTAACACGTGTTCAATTTTCAATTAACCCCTCCACACACAAGGACACACACTCAAACCACTCACACACACAGACCCCCCCCTCACACACACCACACAAAAGGACATACACACACAGACCCCCCCCCACATACACACACAGACACATAAGGGCAGACACACACATGAACAGAGAGACATACTCACACAGACACCCCCCCCCCACATACAGACACCCACAAACAGCTTTTATATCTGTTATTTTTTTCTAACTTTAACACTAAATTAAAATATATATATAGACATACATTTAATTGCAATGCTTATGCTTAGGACATGGTGTTTTCCATTTCAAGATAACTTGAACTCCCTCAATATTACAGTTAGAGCTACACAGATCAATATATATTGGAATATATTAGATGAACCTATTGACAGACAATCAAAAATGAAATTAACACTAGCGAGAATGTCCCTTTAACAATAGCTAAAATGTCCCTTTAATACTAGCAAGAATGTCTGTTTAACAAGCTCTAAAATGTCCCTTTGACACTAGCAAGAATGTCTCTTTAACAAGAGCTAAAATGTCCCTTACACTAGCGAGAATATTCCTTAAACAAGAGCTAAAATGTCCCTTTAACACTAGCGAGAATGTCCTTTTAACAAGAGCTAAAATGTCCCTTTAACAAGAGATAAAATGTCTCTTTAAGACTAGCGAGAATGCCCTTTAACAAGAGCTAAAATGTCCCTTTAAGACTAGCGAGAATGTCCCTTTACCACTAGCGAGAATGTCCCTTTAACAAGAGCTAAAATGTCCCTTTAACACTAGCGTGAAAGTCCCTTTAACACTAGCGAGAATGTCCCTTTAACACTAGCGAGAATGTCCCTTTAACACTAGCGAGAATGTCCCTTTAACACTAGCGAGAATGTCCCTTTAACACGAGCTAAAATGTCCCTTTAACAAGAGCTAAAATGTCCCTTTAACAAGAGCTAAAATGTCCCTTTAAGACTAGCGAAAAATGCCCTTTAACAAGAGCTAAAATGTCCCTCTAACACTAGCGAGACTGTCCCTTTAACAAGAGCTAAAATGTCCCTTTAACACTAGCGAGAATGTCCCTTTAACAAGAACTAAAATGTCCCTTTAACAAGAACTAAAATGTCCCTTTAACACTAGCGAGAATGTCCCTTTAACGAGCTAAAATGTCCCTTTAAGACTAGCGAGAATGCCCTTTAACAGGAGCTAAAATAGTGTTATAGTGTTCCCTTTAACACTAGCGAGAATGTCCCTTTAACACTAGCGAGAATGTCCCTTTAACACTAGCGAGAATGTCCCTTTAACACTAGCGAGAATGTCCCTTAACAAGAGCTAAAATGTCCCTTTAACAAGAGCTAAAATGCCCTTTAACAAGAGCTAAAATGTCCCTTTAACAAGAACTAAAATGTCCTTTAACAAGAACTAAAATGTCCCTTACCTAGCGAGAATGCCCTTAACGAGCTAAATGTCCCTTTAACAAGAGCTAAAATGTCCCTTTAACACTAGCGAGAATGTCCCTTAACAAGAACTAAATCCCTTTAACAAGAACTAAAATGTCCCTTAACACTAGCGAGAATGTCCCTTTAACGAGCTAAAATGTCCCTTAAGACTAGCGAGAATGCCCTTTAACAGGAGCTAAAATAGTGTTATAGTGTTCCCTTTAACACTAGCGAGAATGTCCCCTTTGACAAGAGCTAAAATGTCCCTTTAACAAGAGCTAAAATGTCCCTTTAACAAGAGCTAAAATGTCCCTTTAACAAGAGCTAAAATGTCCCTTTAACAGAGCTAAAATGTCCCTTTACCAAATGCCTTAACAAATAATGTCCCTTTACAAGAGCAAAATGTCCCTTTAACACTAGCGAGAATGTCCCTTTAACAAGAACTAAAATGTCCCTTTAACAAGAACTAAAATGTCCCTTTAACACTAGCGAGAATGTCCCTTTAACAAGAACTAAAATGTCCCTTTAACACTAGCGAGAATGTCCCTTTAACGAGCTAAAATGTCCCTTTAAGACTAGCGAGAATGCCCTTTAACAGGAGCTAAAATAGTGTTATAGTGTTCCCTTTAACACTAGCGAGAATGTCCCTTTGACAAGAGCTAAAATGTCCCTTTAACAAGAGCTAAAATGTCCCTTTAACAAGAGCTAAAATGTCCCTTTAACAAGAGCTAAAATGTCCCTTTAACAAGAGCTAAAATGTCCCTTTAACAAGAGCAAAAATGTCCCTTTAACACTAGCGAGAATGTCCCTTTAACAAGAGCAAAAATGTCCCTTTAACACTAGCAAGACTGTCCCTTTAACAAGAGCTAAAATGTCCCTTTAAGACTAGCGAAAAATGCCCTTTAACAAGAGCTAAAATTTCCCTCTAACACTAGCGAGACTGTCCCTTTAACAAGAGCTAAATTGTCCCTTTAACACTTAGCCGAGAATGCCCTTTAAACAGAACGAAAATGTCCCTTTAACAAGAATAAAATGTCCCTTTAACACTAGCGGAATGTCCCTTTAACGAGTAAAATGTCCCTTTAAGACTAGCGAGAATCCCTTGACAAGCAGTAAAATAGTGTTTAGTGTTCCCTTAACACTAGCGAGAATGTCCCTTTAAACAAGAGCTAAAATGTCCCTTTAAACTAGCGAGAATGTCCCTTTAACCAACTAGCGAGATGTCCCTTTAACAAGAGCTAAAATGTCCCTTTAACACTAGCGTGAAAGTCCCTTAACACATAGCGAGAATGTCCTTTAACACTAGCGAGAATGTCCCTTTAACCATAGCGAGAAGTCCCTTAACACTAGCGAGAATGCTCCTTTAAACACTAGCGAGAATGTCCCTTTAACACTAGCGAGAATGTCCCTTAACAAGAGCTAATGTCCTCTTTAACAAGAGCTTAAAAGTGTCCCTTTAAGACTAGCGAAAAATGCCCTTTAACAAGAGCTAAAATTTCCCTCTAACACTAGCGAGACTGTCCCTTTAACAAGAGCTAAATTGTCCCTTTAACACTAGCGAGAATGTCCCTTTAACAAGAACTAAAATGTCCCTTTAACAAGAATTAAAATGTCCCTTTAACACTAGCGAGAATGTCCCTTTAACGAGCTAAAATGTCCCTTTAAGACTAGCGAGAATGCCCTTTGACAAGAGCTAAAATAGTGTTATAGTGTTCCCTTTAACACTAGCGAGAATGTCCCTTTGACAAGAGCGAGAATGTCCCTTTAACACTAGCGAGAATGTCCCTTTAACACTAGCGAGAATGTCCCTTTAACACTGGCTGTGCGGTGCTGCGTGGCATCGATGGAACACATTTTCCTCTTTAGGGCACGGCCACACTGCACTGCAATCGCACACGGATTCGCATGTGATTTCATGTGCGATTTCATTGCGTTTGCGCCTGCGTTTTTCATGTGATTACGATAAAAAATGTGGAGCGGAAATTGTGATCGCACACACGCGTTTTCAGTGCGTTGCCGCGATTTAAATGGAAGGAAAAAACGTATGTGCAATCAATCGCATGCGCAAACACAAAGAAAGCGCGATCGTGTGGCCTAGCCCTTAAACATTAATTTACAATGACTTTAAAGGGAAAGACTTTGTTTCCTTTTTTATCAAAGTGTAATTATCTCCTCTCCATGGCTGGGATCTGGGCGGTTAATCGAGTTTCGACAGCCCATCTTTTTGTTTTGGTCGAGAGGCCTCGCTGATTTTTAACTTAAACATTTCAATGGTCTGATTGTCTCTGTGTTGCTCTTGGCCACATCCATTCAAAGGGGGAAGATGGATCCAAATACAGCACCAGTCCTATAGACAAGGAGAATATTATTGTGTGTGAAAGACAGGAATTAACTGCTTTGTGGTTTGGCCCCTTCAGTGCTGATCAGACAATCAAAGATCAGGAACCAGGGCTGGTTAAAACATAGCCATAGATTACAATCAAGCCTAGATAAAAGAGAATCTAATATGAACTTCCCCTTGAAGTTATAAAAGATCCATCTTCATATTGTTCTCCATAGAGAATACCTTATTCTTGCTTTACACAATGTGTACAAAGCTATAGTAATAGTTCACTGCGCTGCACTAAAAAGAACTTAACAAAAATTAACAATAATTAATATTAACAATTATAAGATTTGCATCTTATAAGCCTATAGGCATGAACAGCCTTCCACCCTTAACCCATCCTTAAATTAAAGTCACTCCCACAAGCCACCACCACCACCCCCTTTGGGGGTTTTTTTCACTGGGGGTGTCAGATAATTTGCCAACAGTGGAGGATAAAAGGGAGGGAGAGATTGACAGCCACCCCTGCAACCACAGGTAAATTCAACCTTAAATGGGCCCCTTGTAAAAATTAGGGCCACAGAGAAAGACTTTCGTTTCCAGCAATGGGTCCCCGGACCCCTGTTTGCTTTAGTGTTTCCAGTAGCACAGTTGGTTACAGACCCTGTGCTGAGCCGATGTTTACTCACATGCAGGAAATCAGAACTGGCTGGGTGGCCATAAAGCAGAGATTAGGTTGGGAAATTGTACACGGTTGGCAAAATGTTCCTTGGCCTTGGCAGACAGTGTTAGAGTGAGGGACATGTGGGGAGCCTTATTGAAGTCAGCAGTTAAATCAGCTGACAGGGAGTACATGGACTAGCCTAAGGAATCTACCAAAACATTGATATATACAGAGCCATTCGGACCCTGTGTACCTAAATAAAACAGCTATTGACTGTCGGTCTCTTGTGTCTGTAGACTTACCCCTTGCACACGGGTGACTTTGGGCTGATATTCTGTCCCCACAATTCCATTGTTAAATCAAATGCACTTGGGTGATATTTCATCCCAATCAGCTTTACAACATTATTAAGTGGGGTGCCACAGTGTTCTGTGCTGGGGCCACTTTTATTTAATCTATTTATTAATGATTTGGAAGTGGGTATTGTCAGCAAGGTTTCTGTGTTTGCTGACGACACAAAACTTTGTCAACCATTAAAAACTTAAGAGGATGTGCAATCGTTACAGGGGGATCTAGATCAGTCACATTGGGCTGCTAAGTGGCAGATGAAATTCAATGTTGATAAATGGAAGGTGATGGATTTTGGACTTAAAAATCCTTGTGCTGCTTATACTATAAATGGCTCTGTGTTAAGTGAATCCCTGTTGGAAAGGGATCTTGGAGTTTTGGTGGATAACAACAACATAAAGGTAGCAAGCAGTGCCAGCGCGGCCAGCCAGAGCCAGCATGGTACGTCTTGTATAAAGAGAGGTTATGGATTCAAGGGAGGAAAATGTTATTCTCCCTCTTTACAAAGCATTGGTAAGGATTTGGAATATGCAGTGCAATTTGGAATCCTGTGTACAAAAAGGACATCTTTGAAATGGAAAGGGTTTCAAAGAAGGGCAACTAATTAATAAGGGGATTGGGGAGCTTGAATATGAAGAGAAAACTGGAAAAGTTACAATTCTGTACGCTGGAGAAAAGGCACTTGCGTGGGGATATGATTACTGGTATAATACATTAACGGGCCATACAATAAACTATCTGGGGCATTGTTCACCAATAGAACTGTCAGAGGACAACGTGGAATCCCTTAAGACTTGAAGATAAAAGGTTTAGGCTTCAAGTTGGGAAAGGGTTTTTCACTGTGAGAACAGTAAGCTATGGAACTGTCTTCCAGTGGACGTTGTTATGGCATGTTCATTGTCAGTTAATAAAAAGCTGGATTGAGTTTTCTACAAACAGGAATGTTAAAGTTACTGGTATTGATACATAAAGTAGAGTTGGGGAAAGGGTTTTGTCACTGTGAGAACGGTAAAGCTATGGGACTGTCTTCCAGTGGACGTTGTTTATGGCAGGTTTCATTGTCAGTTTAATAAAAAGCTGGATGAGTTTTCTACACAAACAAGGAATGTTTAAAGTTACTGGGATTGATACATAAAGTAGAGTTGGGAAAGGGTTTGTCACTGAGAACGGTAAAGCTATGGAACTGTCTTCAGTGGACGTTGTTATAGCGGTTCATTGGTCAGTTTAAAAAAGCTGGATGAGTTTCTACAAACAAGGAAGTTACAAGTTACTGGGATTGATACATAAAGTAGAGTTGGGAAAGGTTTGCACTGTGAGAACGAAGTTAAAGCTAGAACTGTCTTCCAGTGGACGTTGTTATGGCAGGTTCATTGGTCAGTTAATAAAAAGCTGGATGAGTTTCTACAAACAAGGAATGTTACAAGTTACTGGTATTGATACATAAAGTAGAGTTGGGAAAGGGTTTGTCACGTGTGAAACGGTAAAGCTATGGAACTGTCTTCCAGTGGACGTTGTTATGGCAGGTTCACTGGTCAGTTTAATAAAAGCTGGGTGTGAGTTTCTACAAACAGAATGTTACAAGTTACTGGGATTGATACATAAAGTTAGAGTTTGGGAAAGGGTTTGTCAACTGTGAGAACGGTAAAGCTATGGAACTGTCTTCCAGTGGACGTTTGTTATGGCAGGTTCATTGGTCCGTTTAATAAAAAGCTGGATGAGTTTCTACAAACAAGGAATGTTACAGTTACTGGTATTGATACATAAAGTAGAGTTGGGAAAGGGTTTGTCCTGTGAGATGGTAAAGCTATGGAACTGTCTTCCAGTGGACGTTGTTTATGGCAGGTTCATTGGTCATTTAATATAAAAGTTGGAGTGGGTTTTCTACAAACAAGGAATTTACACAGTTACTGGTATTGATACAAAAGTAGAGTTGGGGAAAGGGTTTGTCCACTGTGAGAACGGTAAAGCTAGGGAACTGTCTTCCAGTGGACGTTGTTTATGGCGGTTCATTGGTCAGTTTAATAAAAAGCTGGGTGAGGTTTCTACAAACAAGGAATGTTACAAGTTACTGGGATTGATACATAAAGTAGGTTGATCAGGGGAAATTTTCCCATTGCCACTTGGAGACAGGAAGGAATTTTTTTCCCCTTAGAAATTGGTGGTTTTTTTTTTGCCTTCTTCTGGATTAACATTAGGGAGGTAATGGGATATGCTAGATGGGTTGGACTGGATGAACGTTTGTCTTTATTCAACCTCAATAGTATACTATACTATACTATTAATATCTGCAAAATAAACCAAAAATCCTCCCCTCTCAGTACATACTGAGTGTCTGTACCCTGATAATGATCTCCCCTCTCTGTATAACATACTGAGTGTCTATACCCTGATAATGATCTCCACTCTCTGATAACGTACTGATTGTCTACCTGATAATGATTCTCCCCCTCTCTGTATTAATGTACTGAGTGTCTGTACCCTGATAAGATCTCCCTCTCTGTATAACGTACTGAGTGTCTGTACCCTGATACTGATCTCCCCTCTCTGTATAGACGTACTGAGTGTCTGTACCCTGGATATGATCTCCCCTCTCTGTATAACGTACTGAGATTGTCTGTACCCTGGATAATGATCCCCCTCTCTGTATAACGTACTGAGTGTCTGTACCTGATAATGATCTCCCCTTCTGTATAATGTACTGAGTTGACTTTACCCTGATAATGATCTCCCCTCTCTGTATAACGTTCTGAGTGTCTGTACCCTGATAATGATCTCCCCTCTCTGTATAACGTACTGAGTGTCTGTACCCTGATAATGATCTCCCCTCTCGGTATAACGTACTGAGTGTCTGTACCCTGATAATGATCTCCCCTCTCTGTATAACGTGTACTGAGTGTGTACCCTAATGATCTCCCCTCTCTGTATAAACGTACTGAGTGTCTGACCCTGATAATGATCTCCCCTCTCTGTATAACGTACTGAGTGTCTGTACCCTGATAATGATCTCCCCTCTCTGTATAACGTTCTGAGTGTCTGTACCCCGATAATGATCTCCCATCTCTGTATAATGACTGAGTGACTGTACCCTGATAATGATCTCCCCTACTCTGTATAACGCACTGAGTGTCTGTACCCATGTAATGATCTCCCCTCTCTGTATAACGTACTGAAGTGTCTGTACCCTGATAATGAATCCCCCTCTCTTATAACGTACGAGTGTCTGTACCTGATAATGATCTCCCCTCTCTGTATAACGTACTGAGTGTCCTGTACCCTGATAATGATCTCCCCTCTCTGTATAACGACGTGAGTGTCTGTACCCTGATAATGATCTCCCCTCTCTGTATAACGTACTGAGTGTCTGTACCCTGATAATGATCTCCCCTCTCTGTATAACGTACTGAGTGTCTGTACCCTGATAATGATCTCCCCTCTCTTTATAACGTACTGAGTGTCTGTACCCTGATAATGATCTCCCTTCTCTGTATAAACGTACTGAGTGTCTGTACCCTGATAATGATCTCCCCTCTCTGTATAACGTACTGAGTGTCTGTACCCTGATAATGATCTCCCCTCTCTGTATAACGTACTGAGGACTGTTTACCCTGATTAATGATCTCCCCTCTCTGTATAACGTACTGAGTGTCTGTACCCTGATATGATCTCCCCTTCTCTGTATAAACGTACTGTGTCTGTTACCCTGATAATGATCTCCCCTCTCTGTATAACGTACTGAGTGGCTGTACCCTGATATGATCTCCCTCTCTGTATATCGTATAGTGTCTTACCTGATAATGATCTCCCCTCTCTGTATAACGTACTGAGTGTCTGTACCCTGATAATGATCTCCCCTCTCTTTATAACGTACTGGTGTCTGTACCCTGATAATGATCTCCCCTCTCTGTATAACGGACTGATGTGTCTGTACCCTGACATGATCTCCCCTCTCTGTATAACGTACTGAGTGTCTGTATGATGATTAATCTCCTGGCCTGTGATGTAAAGTTCCATATAAATGAGTTGTTACGTTGTGTCCATATGTAACGGTAGCGTGTGCCCAGTCAGTGGTTTTTAGTGATCTCCATAGCCCCTCCCCAGTCTCCGCCCCTCTGCAAGGTGACAAGCTTTCCTGTCCCTGCACTGCTGATTTAGTGTGGACTGTGTGAGCTGTGAGGTTGCAGTGCATTGTGTCCAATAGACATTGGGACTTTACTGGTCTGCACTGGACATGAGAAGGACTGGTCCCAGTATGAAGGGTGGCAGCGCCAACTACCCCCCTGGCTCCTGTCTGGGATGGACTGTGCCAAGTGCTGTGTGCTGTTTCCTAAGCAGAGGTTAGTAATCTGTGCAAGTGCCCTTGTACTGGTTCTCACTGGGTGGCGTGTGGTTGGCTGGTGTCCACCTTGTGATGGAGCAGGCTCTGCGTTGTTTTTTATGGGCTATATGGGTTAGTTTTCAAATGGGATGAGACAAACCCCCCTTCCCGTGCCACTGGTCCAAGTCCTGACAGCACGTTAACCCTTATATAACCCACGGTACAGACATAGAGCCCTGGAGTTGCTGGGAGATTGTAGTTCATTTGCAGCTGAAGGGCTAGAGATTTATTAGCGCTGAATCTGGTAATATGTTAGGGGGTTAATGTTTTATTTTCTCTATAACCAATAATTTTAGTTTTGTTATCAGGAACCAACATACCCTGTGCCAGTCATTAACACCAGCCTTCCCTAGTGTTCCAGTCTGTGCCCCCCTTGACACAGGCTTCCCTAGTATATGTACCAGTCTGTGCCACCCTGAACATAGGTCTTCCCTAGTGTATGTACCAGTCTGTGCCACCTTGACACAGGTCTTCCCTAGGGTATTACCAGTCTGTGCCACCTTGACACAGGTCTTCCCTAGTGTATGTACCAGTCTGTGCCACCTTGACACAGGTCTTCCCTAGTGTACCAGTCTGTGCCACCTGACACAGGTCTTTCCTAGAGTAGTTACCAGTCTGTGCCACCTTTGACATAGGTCTTCCCTGTATTGTACCATCTGTGCACCTTGACACAGGTCTTCCCTAGTGTTGTACCCGTCTGTGCCACCTTGACACAGGTCTTCCCTAGTGTAATTTTCAGTCTGTGCCACCTTGACATAGGTCTTCCCTAGTGTATATACCAGTCTGTGCCACCTTGACATAGGTCTTCCCTAGGTATTCTACCAGTCTGTGCACACCTTGACAGGTCTTCCCTAGTGTATTTCCCCGTCTTCTGTGCCACCTTGACACAGGTCTTCCCTAGTGTATGTACCAGTTCTGTGCTGCCTTGACACAGGTCTTCCCTAGTGTATGTACCAGTCTGTGCCCCTTGACACAGGTCTTCCCTCGAGATGTACCAGTCTGTGCCAACCTTGACACAGGTCTTCCCTAGTGTATGTACCAGTCTGGTGCCACCTTGACACAGGTCTTCCCTAGTGTATTTACCAGTCTGTGCCACCTTGACACAGGTCCCCCTAGTGTATGTACCAGTCTGTGCCACCTTGACACAGGTCTTTTCCCTAGTGTATGTACCAGTCTTGTGCCACCTTGACACAGGTCTTCCCTAGTGTATTTACCCGTCTGTGCACCTTGACACAGGTTCCCTAGTGTATTTACCAGTCTGTGCCACCTTGACACAGGTCTTCCCTAGTGTATGTACCAGTCTGTGCCACCTTGACAAGGTCTTCCCTAGTGTATGTACCAGTCTGTGCACCTTGACACAGGTTTCCACTAGTTTTGTAACCAGTCTGTGCCAACTTGACACAGGTTCTTTCCTAGGTATGTACCAGGTCTGTGCCACCTTGACACAGTCTTCCCATAGAGTATGTACCAGTCTGTGCACCTTGACACAGGTCTTCCCGTGTATGTACAGTCTGTGCCACATTGATGGCGGCAGTGCTGGACACGATGGCCAGTACAGCTCCAACTGTCTTCCCACCTGATCTTGTTGCTCCGGCACCTCTATAACCATATCCGGTATCTCCGCTAACGGTCAGATTCTTATTTGTGTGATCAATTTGCTTTGTCTGTCTTTACAATCACACAGGGGGGGGGATTTAAATAGACGGGGAACTTCCCTCCTGTTTGTTTCTCCCAGTAATTCTAGGAAATCCGTGTGCAGTTTGACTGAATTAATCCTTTCAGGAATGAGAGATCAGGCAGATAGTGGGAGATAAGGAGAGATAATCACAGAACCTGGGCCCTGGGGAGATGAGAATAGATGAAAGTATCAGACACACTTCCTGCCTGGAGATCATGGAGGTCAGTGGGGGTTTTGTGCAGTGTAAAGGCGGCCATACACATGGAAGATATTCCCATCCATGGATTTGTTGAATATCAGACATGTGTATGGATAGGGCGTGATGTCCTCCAAACTATCGCCGTCGGCAATTGCAACCAATCGCCCGATGGGAACATTTTGTTGGATAGTTCCCCTTTCTGCAGTATAGGAGCCAAACATTGATGGTGTGTATGGGTGCAACCAACACCCGCCTAATTCATCATATTGAGATGAAAATCGGAACTTCGACCCATAGGCAGTTGAACGGCCCTCAATTCAAAAATTGCCATCAACGAGAAAGGACTGACTGGTTCATCCATGATGTCTGCAAGATCAGCCGAAATTATTACCGGCCTGTCTGATCGACGCCTTATCTGATTTAAGACGGACATTGGGCTGTCGTGGGCGAGAATTACAGACGAAATTCCTCACACGATCACAACCTACACTGGGTGTCGATTGATCAAATATCAGTCCATACATGGTCCATTCAATCAAATTGGTCATTTGCCCTGTGTATGGGCTTCTGTTTAATAGACAGGTCGTATATATCTGGCACTTTATAACGATCTTCTCTAAAGGACAACTCCACCCTCATAAGAACATCTTTTAGAAAGAATGGCCTCTTTATAATATGTTGATATATCATACATGTCCTATGAATTCCATTACTGTAGCTTGCTATGCTTCTGGATGTCTCATGGAAACTGAGCCATTTAGAAACTGTACTGAGCCTGGGCATGCTCAGAAAGAGGCAGACAGGGATTAACATTCAGTCATTTGCTGTGATGGTCAACTGTCAGATCCATAACTGACAGTTTAGTTAACTGAAGAACCAGGAAGCAGAAACAAGGGAAACAGGACATTGTGCAGATTTCAGGTTAGACTTACACCTTTCAACATTCAAACTTTACCGTTTAGGGTTTGGGGGGTGATTTACCTGTATGTAACTTTTCATTTTGGGCTGACTTGCCTTTAAGCAAAGTATAAAAGTCTGGGAAAGTGCCGCCTTCTGAGTTTAGCTCCCCCCGAAACTCGTTTCCCTTCCTTAAGGATCCAGCTGTGTTTTTTGCCATTATTATCTGTTGTAAAACGCTACTTACCCTTTATACCCCTCAGGGGGGCTTCACATTCCTTCTCCTTTTATGTTGGTTCCCTCTTCCAAATGCCATCAGAATTCCAAATTATAAACGGCTGGTTTGTATTACCACTGCACAAAACCCAAATCCACCGCACTCCCCTTTATGGTTTAAACAGAAGATGGGACAGGATTGGGTGTCCTTTGTTCCTGTTGTGTGGACCTGTCATGAATAGGAGGTCGTGATCTGGAGTCATGTGGAATGTTTCAGGTCACCATTAAAAAAACAACAACAAAAAGCACTAAGATTCATTTAAAAATGGTAAATCACCAGCGGATCTGTGTGGAAAGTAAAATATGGAAAATGCATGAAAAAACGGACAGAAATGCTGCATGCAGTGTGTTTTTTTTAAACGGAACGGAATATAACGCAGCAGGTGTGAACGATATTATGAAATCCTATGGGGTTTTTACTGGCCTGTCCATTTTTTTTAAAGCGCCCTGCGTTTGAGAAACGGATACAAAGTGATGTAGTGTGAACGAGCCCTGAGTGTCAAAAAATGTTTCAGCCAAAACTTCCCCTTTAAATAATGTGCAGAACAGGAAGAACATTGCAGAATATGACTTTCATTGTGTCAGTGGTTTCAGGGTGACAAATATTTGCAAGGTAAAAGACGTAACGATAAGTGTTGTGTAAATACATTCAACAAGTCGCGTGCTCCGCCTACGCAGTGCTACACTTAAAGGGCATGTCCACCATTAAAACAAAATGCCAATGACTGTCCGTTACCTGCCCCAACTGATATATCCAGCACTTATTACCTGTATTACTAACCAGATATTTAAGGATATTATTATCCCCATTCTGGCGAGTAAGCTGGCTCCTCCCTTCAGCTTCAATCTATGTCTGGGACCTGCTGACAACCAATGATTGGCTTGCTGTTTCCCTTGCTTGCACATGCTCAAACTATAAAAAGCTCTTAGAGCGGACGAGGAGTCAGATACTTTGCGAGAAAGGATTAGAACTTATCATTGGTTACAAATACATGTAATTATTAACTGCTACAAATCACAGTGGAGGTTGTGGGCAGATACTTGACTATTGTCATCAGTTTTATGGGTGGACATGCCCTTTAATCCCAATCCCCCTGTGAGTAATCCCAATCACATCCTTTATTAGAACAGACCGTTTGACAAATCCAAACCAGATCTACTGAGGCATGCTCTGTGGTGCAGTAGAGAAAACGGCCAGGGGCACAACATTTATTATTTATTACAAAAAGTTTTATGTTCAAGATTTTGCCTGTTAATTTACTCCATCTTGTTTCCTATAAATGTAAGAGCAGGAAACTGAAGTGATACTGTCAGGCGGTGCGGTGCAGCAGGATAATAAACAAGACTAAGACATCAGGTATCTAACTACTAATAGGTTTGAAGGACAAGTTCCTCCGCATTCCAGTCACTCTCATCATGACAATAAGGAATGAGGAAACAGCACTCCCAGGAAAGGGGAATTTCCTCTCTTTGGCTTTGCATATTGGGTCAGGGGATAGGATTGTGACTGATCAGCATGACCAGGGATCAGGGACTGAAAAAACCTCTTTCAGGGGGGGCAGTGCAGGTTTTCATTGTCCTGTGTGTGTGGGGGTTAAAAAGCTCTAAAAGTCTCGCAGGAATATTACCAGTGTCTCGGCAGCGTCCCTTTAAATATTACACATGCCAAGGCAACAATAGAGTATCCATTGGGTTAGTGCTCCAAGGCCCTGCAACCTCTTTCTATCGAGAACACTAGCGAACCTGATCACCTGTAATACAATATTCACACTTAACACATATTTATTATTGTGGATTTTATAGACGCCAACATCTTCCGTAGCGCTTTACAATGACATGGATACATTCACATCAGGCCCCTGCCCCGAAGAGCTACAATCTAATCACATATATAAACAATACACCTATTCAGTATGTCTTTATGATTGGGGTGGGAAACCGGAAGTGGCCCGGAGGCTAAACACACGAGGCAACGGGGAGAGGAACATACACACTCCATGCAAGAAGTGTCAAGGGTGAAATCGAACTCAGGACGCACGCGCTGCAAAGGCACCAGTACTAACCACATGGATGGTGCCTATAATAAGGAATAAACCATGTGTGTTCGCATGCAGATGTTTCGTTAGGTACAGTTACATAATAATTTATTATATATAATTAGTTATTTACCAGTTACCGTTTTGTTCTGTTTTTATATTCACATTTGCATCTGATTTATCATTTGGAAAGTGAAATATTTTCCAAGGTTAGTTCTATGTCACAATGTTATTAAATGGACACACTCGCAGTTAATTAGGATATCGAATTCTTCTGAACGGAGAACAGTCAGGATAAATGGGTAACGTTCATTACATGTTATGTATTGTTTGTTCCACACAAAACCGATTTTATGTCCCAACGACAGATATTTCCCGTGTTGTATGTTCGGTCGAGCGAGAAAATCTTTAGGTTTGATGATCGTCGAACCAAATCGGACAAAGGGAAGATCAGATTGTCGTAAAAAATCAACTGTTAACAAATCCCTTTATGTGCACACACAACTGGGCAGAATTAACCAGGTCACTAAATGGCCATGTCACTTTAACACGTAAGGGGCCAAAGTGTTTACGTCCAAAACTGGCCAATGTTTACCACTCTAAGGCTTGTACACGCATGATGATTCTCCCATATGCCGGGCTAGGATGCAGGGATGTGTAGTTTGGACAATAATCACACATATGGGCCTTATTATTACTGTTTGGATTTATTATAGCGCCAACATCTTTCCATGGCGCTTTTACAATACATAGCATGCAGTTACATACAGGGTACTACATGTTATACAAGTATTATGCATATTACATACACAGGTTAATCATAATATAAGTGTAAACAGAGTTGATGAGTTAAGGGCCCATATCATCTATAAGATTTTACTTACCCGACCGAGCGCTCACGCGATGTTCCTCGATCCTGCCGGAACCGCTTCTCCCGATCGTACATCGACCGACAATGCGATCGCAAAATCCCATTCATTTGGCGACTCGCATGTCCGGTCTCGAATGTAAGATCAGGAGAAATGTGGTTACGCAGGATCGAAGGAACATAGCGTGGAGCGCTCGGTTCGGGTTAGTAAACAATCTAAGAGTATGGGCACCTTTACACACTACCGTGATTACATGATACAAATAGGAGAGAGGGACCCTGCCCAAAGAGCTTACAGTCGTAGAGAAAGGGGGGGGTGTGAGACCATAGGCTGCAGGCGTCGGTAGGCTGTGTGTAAATGTTGATTGGCAGTGGAGTGTGAGAGGCGGGGTTGGATATATTGGGTAGTAAGGGGGTAATTGGGGGGGTAATTGTCTAGACCAGGTTATATGGGTGCCTGAGGAGGTGGGATTTAAAGTACGTGTAAAGGTGTTAGAGTGATGTGGTGAGTGCACGCGGACAGACGGAGGAAGGATTTCAGAGCAGAGCAGAGGGGCAGTACAAGTCTGGAATTACAGGAATGGAAGAGTGACCCAGGGTGGCTGAGAGGAGGGAGGGAGAGCGTTTGCGAGCGGAGGTTGCGTCGGTGACGCTTTTTGCTTGTGTTTTTTGTCGCTGGATCAGCTCTGAGATATATGGAGACGGGGATGTATTGAGTGGTCTACAGGGCATTGATCTTTGTGGTTTGAACCACATACTGCCAGGCCTCCATCATGCAATACAAGGGGTTAGGTTAACGTTTTTTGCCGAATTGGATGTTCGATGGGGTTGAAGATTAATTTTCCACCTTGGCCTGATCTTTGTTATTGATAAACCGACAATATCGTCAAAATCGATCTATTTGAACAACACTATAAACTGTCATAGATCGAAATTCGGCTCATTGTTTGTTCCATCAAGAGCGCTGCCCAACACAGGGTCGGTCATCACTGCGGAACGATAGATTGTTACGTTGGGCCAGGAATAACGATTTGTTCCCAGACAGAAAATGCTTTGATATTGACAGTGAAGTACCTATGAAACCATCCTCCTATTAGTAGGGCTAGAGCAGTTATTCTTGGGCACAAGGTCCAGGCATTGCTCAGCGATTGCCCTAGGGCATCTCCCTCTCTGACTGGGTTACTAGATGAAAAGCTACTGTATCGGGTAAGGATGTGGGGTGAAGGGTCTCTGGCTTCTTATCTGGCTCAGGAGTATAATACAAAGGATCTGGGACCCAGCACTGTGGAATAATTGTACCAGACCGGGGGACATGGCTCTACAGTCTCTGCCTTCCCCCACTGTACTTTTCCTAACGGTAACACGTGTGTGACCTCCAGCCTCCCGTGTTGATTAATAAGGTAATCTGAACCTTGTGAAAGGGTTAATTAAACGTACTGGCCCCATCCCCCAGCTGGGCTCTTTTGGTCTTATCTCTTCCCTTGTGGAATTGACCAAACACCATAACCCACAGTACAGTGTGTATCCCCACTGGGGATTGTTTATCACATAACTTATTGTGGCACTTTCATTTACGGTTATCTTCGGTATGTACAATGTTACCAAATTACATGGGTGTAGGTTCCTACGCAATGTGTTGAGAATTTGAAGTGGATTGCAAACAAACACACACCCCATCAACTCGTTGGAATTGGGGATAATATTATCACACTGTCAACCACATCATTCATTAAATGCCCCTTGTCAGCCAGTGTGGGAAGGTAAAGTCTCTTACAGGGATGGGGGGCCCGAGAGAACAGAGACTGAGCATCTCACAGATGAGATCAATCCTGTATAAAACCAGGTAGGAAAGTCTGACAGGGGATTGTGTGTTGCCCTGGTGAATGGGTGGTGTATATAATGTTTGGACCTCCTGGAAACCAATGGTTGGTGGATCTGGATGTTTATTAAAAGATTTTAAAATGGAGCAGGTGATTACGACCAGGTGTGGACCATAAATAAGGATGTAAAGTGGCGATTATGGGGAAAGTAGAACTCAATTGGTTTGAACTGTACGCAGTGGTTGTTGAAAATGGAAGCCGGTGAAAGCCGGTTTGTTTGAGTTCCTGAGACAATGTTGCCCTTGTTCTTTTATCTTTCTTTTTGCATAATGTTTGCCGACTGGGAAGCCTAGTTCCACCCTTACACCAGTTCTGAATATAAAACTGTTCCAATTCATTGGTTCCACCCATGGTGAAACAGTCACAGTGGGTCGGAACGCCGGCCTGAAGACTTCTCATAACTCGGGACCCCCAGTGAAATCGACTTTTGTTTATCGTTATTTCAGGGGGCTCCCGGATTCTGGCTTGTTCAATTCCAGTCCCAATTATAAAATTAGTTTATTAATTTCAGTGGCAGAATTGGTCATTTATCTATATTAATGTTTGTACTTGGATACTGGGGAGCACCGATTAACCAGTAAGAAGGGGGGACACCAGCCTGTCACTTAGTCAGTGCATCACTTGGGTTCAAGCCTGGGCATTGTGGGAAGGGGAAATGTGGTTATTCCAGGGATGGGACATTTTTTTTTTTGTTTGTAGTTTGATCTTGTCAAATAATAACAAGTAGGGGAAAGGCTGCCAGTTTTAAATTAGCAAAATGTGCTGATTAGGTTCAAATTTTGCAGTGGGGCGCCACAGTGAGGGTGCAATTTTGCACACGGTCAGGTTAGCTTGATAAAGCAATATTCCGTAAGAAATTGATAGATTGTGGAGGAGGGAAACTACCCAGAGGGCTTCTATGCATCAAGGGAGGAAAGTTTCAGGTGAATTCTTCCATGTTGCTGGGTTGACTGCCACTGACTGGAAAATTGGAATTATTGCCTGTTTAATTCAGTTGTGGGTTAAAATGCCTACATTCTG
The DNA here is from genome assembly GCA_019447015.1 of Hymenochirus boettgeri. Classification (NCBI taxonomy): domain Eukaryota; kingdom Metazoa; phylum Chordata; class Amphibia; order Anura; family Pipidae; genus Hymenochirus; species Hymenochirus boettgeri. The sequence continues at coordinate 163,010,112 of CM033477.1, read as the reverse complement.
GGGGACGGGGTTCTTTATTAGAGCCAACGTGTTCAAGAGAATGCAAGTTATCCATCCCTTGTTTTGTCTAGTTTAGACGTTGTCCACTCCCAGAATTCTTGCATAGCCATGGTTTGTTAATATTAGTCCTGGGACTTTGTAGGGTGGTGGGGATTTCACTCAGAATGGCAATATATTAATAGCTGACCCCCACTTACTGGTTTTTTTGGTAGGAGTTTTGCCAATGTTGTTTCCCTACAGGGGAGCATGATTGCTATGGTCTGTTGTTCTGGTACGACATCTCTCCCTCTAAAGTTGAAACACGTGAATGGTACAAATAAAATAATACTAATTAGTAGACATACTCATTCGGTGTACAAGCGCAGTGATTTTGTCTATTACATTACTATAGTGATGAATCCACCCTACTTGGCACTTGCTTCCTCTACATGCTTTCTATATCGTAAATAAACTAAAACCCCGGGCTATCTCCGATTTATCTAGAGGGAGTTCTACCTTTTTCCTTATCTGGCACCTAAGCTCCAAAGAATGCCTCAGTGTGCCAGGGGGGTTTTGGAAAACCACATTCCAGGTGTCTATCCGGTTTGATTTTTTATTTAAGGTTTTAATCTGATGGCACCAAAGCTCCTCCAACAATGGACATTTACTAGACACGGGACTTCAGCGGCCCCACCGGGGGCCCAGTTATCATGGCAGTTGACTCATGATAGGATTATTATAGCAGATTAATATTAGGGTTTTCTAAACATCAGGAAGGGGCTAATCCTGTAAATTCATCATATGCTATTTCATTGTTTTTTTTAAATTAGATGCCTTGCTCCGTGCTCGGCCAGGTGAAACTGGTTGGCAAACGTCAGATGTCAGGGGGCGAAGCGGCAACAAAACGGCGGTAAGAGCAGGGGAAAGGGCACCAATCCAGAGTCCCGGGGGTGTGCCCAAACGAGCCACCAACACCCTGGAAAAAGTAAAAACGTGGCTCACTCGGACAGTCCGTTAGGCGTCTGCTAAACAGTGGGAAGGACCCTGATAATGATCTCCCCTCTCTGTATAACGTACTGAGTGTCTGTACCCTGATAATGATCTCCCCTCTCTGTATAACGTACTGAGTGTCTGAACCCTGATAAAGATCTCCCCTCTCTGTATAATGATACCGGGGGTTTTTTGCCTTTTTTTCCACTGGAAGACAGTTCCATAGCTTTACCGTTCTCAGTGACAAACCCTTTCCCAACTCTACTTTATGTATCAATACCAGTAACTTGTAACATTCCTTGTTTGTAGAAACTCATCCAGCTTTTTATTAAACTGACCAATGAACCTGCCATAACAACGTCCACTGGAAGACAGTTCCATAGCTTTACCGTTCTCACAGTGACAAACCCTTTCCCAACTCTACTTTATGTATCAATCCCAGTAACTTGTAACATTCCTTGTTTGCAGAAACTCATCCAGTTTTTTATTAAACTGACCAATGAACCTGCCATAACAACGTCCACTGGAAGACAGTTCCATAGCTTTACTGTTCTCACAGTGAAAAACCCTTTCCCAACTTGAAGCCTAAACCTTTTTTCTTCAAGTCTTAAGGGATGTCCTCGTGTCCTCTAACATGATCTATTGGTGAACAATGCCCCAGATAGTTTACTGTATGGCCCGTTAATGTATTTATACACAGTAATTATATCCCCACGCAAGCGCCTTTTCTCCAGCGTACATAATTGTAACTTTTCCAGTCTCTCAACAACATAAAGGTACAAGCAGGCCGAGCGGACACCACCAGAGCCAGCATGGTACTGTCTTGGATAAAGAGAGGTATGGATGGATTCAAGGGAGGAAAATGTTATTCTCCCTCTTTACAAAGCATTGGTAAGGATTTGGAATATGCAGTGCAATTTGGAATCTGGTTACAAAAAGGAACTCTTTGAAATGGAAAGGGTTCAGAGAAGGGCCAACTAAATTAATAAGGGGATTGGGGGAGCTTGAATATGAAGAGAAACTGGAAAAGTATACAATTTGTACGCTGGAGAAAAAGGCACTTGCGTGGGGATATGATTACTGTGTATAAATACATTAACGGGCCATACAATAAAAACATCTGGGGCATTGTTCACCCAATAGAACATGTCAGAGGACAAGTGGACATACCTTAAGACTTGAAGATAAAAGGGTTTAGGCTTCAAGTTGGGAAAGGGTTTTTCACTGTGAGAACAGTATAAAGCATGGAACTGTCTTCCAGTTGGACGTTGTTATGGCAGGTTCATTGGTCATCAGTTAATAAAAAGGTGGATGATGTTTCTACAACAAGGAATGTTAAAGTACTGGTATGATACATAAAGTAGAGTTGGGAAAGGGTTTGTCACTGTGAGAACGGTTAAGCTATGGACTGTCTTCCAGTGGACGTTGTTATGGCAGGTTTCATTGGTCAGTTTTAATAAAAGCTGTGATGAGTTTTTACAAACAAGGAATGTTACAAGTTACGGGATTGATACATAAAGTAGAGTTGGGAAAGGGTTGTCACTGAGAACGGAGTAAGCTATGGAAATGTCTTCAGTGACGTTGTTATAGCAGGTTCATTGGTCAGTTAATAAAAAAGCTTGGATGAGTTTCTACAAACAAGGAAGGTTACAAGTTACTGGATTGATACATAAAGTTAGAGTTGGAAAGGGTTTGCACTGTGAGAAACTTTAAGTAAAGTAGGAACTGTCTTCCAGTGGACGTTGTTTATGGCAGGTTCATTGGTCAGTTTAATAAAAAGCTGGATGAGTTTCTACAACAAGGAAGTGTACAAGTTACTGGTATTGATACATAAAGTAGAGTTGGGAAAGGGTTTGTCACTGTGAGAACGTAAAGCTATGGAACTGTCTCCAGTGGACGTTGTTATGGCAGGTTCACTGGTCAGTTATATAAAAGCTGGGTGAGTTTCTACAAACAAGGAATGTTACAAGTACTGGGATTGATACATAAAGTAGGTTGGGAAAGGGTTTGTCAATGTGAGAACGGTAAAGCATGGGAACTGTCTCCCAGGGACGTTGTTGATGGCAGGTTCATTGGTCAGTTTAATAAAAAGCTGGAATGAGTTCTACAAACAAGGAAGTTACAAGTTACTGGTATTGATACATAAAGTAGAGTTGGGAAAAGGGTTTGTCACTGTGAGATGGTAAAGCTATGGAACTGTTCTTCCAGTGGACGTTGTTATGGCAGGTTCATTGGTCAGTTTACATAAAAAGTTGGAGGGTTTCTACAAACAAGGAATGTTACAGTTACTGGTATTGATACTTAAAATGTGAGTGTTGGGAAAGGGTTTGTACTGTGAGAACGGTAACAGCTATGGAACTGTCTTCCAGTGGACGTTGTTTATGGCAGGTTATTGGTCAGTTTAATAAAAAGCTGGGTGAGTTTCTACAAACAAGGAATGTTACAAGTTACTGGGATTGATACATAAAGTAGAGTTGATCCAGGGAAATTTTCCCATTGCCACTTGGAGACAGGAAGGAATTTTTTTTCCCTTTAGAAATTTGGTGGTTTTTTTTTGCCTTCTTCTGGAATAACAGTTAGGGAGGTAATGAGGATATGCTAGTGGGTTGGAGCCTGGATGAACGTTTGTCTTTATTCAACCTCAAATAGTATACTATACTATACTATTAATATCTGCAAAATAAAGCCAAAAATCTCCCCTCTCAGTACATACTGAGTGTCTGTACCCTGATAATGATCTCCCCTTCTGTATAACATACTGAGTGTCTATACCCTGATAATGATCTCCACTCCTGATAACGTACTGAGTGTCTACCTGATAATGATCTCCCCCTCTTGTAGAATGTACTGAGTGTCTGTACCCTGATAATGATCTCCCTCTCTGTATAACGTACTGAGTGTCTGACCCTGATACTGATCTCCACTCTCTGTATAACGTACTGAGTGTCTGTACCCTGGAATGATCTCCCCTCTCTGTATATAACGTACTGAGTGTTGTACCCTGATAATGATCGCCCCTCTTGTAACGTACTGAGTGTCTGTACCTGATAAGATCTCCCCTTTGATAAATGTACTGAGTTGACTGTACCTGAACAGATCTCCACCTCTCTGTTATAAGCCACTGAGTGCTGGACCTGATTAATGATCTCCCACTTCTGTATAACGTACTGAGTGTCTGACCCTGATAATGATCTCCACCATCTCTGGTATAACGTACTGAGTGTCTGTACCCTGATACTGATCTCCCTATCTGTATAACGTACTGAGGTCTGACCCTGTAATGATTCCCCTCTCTGTAGAAAAGTACTGGAGTGGTGCTTACCCTGATAATGTCTACCCTCTCTGTATAACGTACTGAGTGTCTGTTACCCTGATCATGATCTCCCTCTCTGTATAGTACTGAGGTCTGTACCCTGATTTATGATCATCCCATTCTGTATAATGGACTGAGTGACTGTACCCTGAAATGATCTCCTCCATCTGGTATACGCATGAGTGTCTGTACCCTGATGTAATGATTCCCCTCTGTATAACGTTAACTGAGTGATCTGTACCCTGATAATGATATCCCCTCTCTTTATAACGTACGATGTCTGTACACCTGATAATGACTCCCCTCTCTGTATAACCGTACTGAGTGTCTGTACACTGATAATGATCTCCCCTCTCTGTATAACGTGACTGAGTGTCTGTACCCTGATAATTGATCTACCCTCTTGCTTGATATATCGTAGAGTGTCGTACCCTGGATAATGATCCCCCTCTCGGTATAACGTACTGAGTGTCTGTTACCTGATAATGATCTCCACTCAGTCTTTTATAAGGTAATGAGGTTCTGTTACCCGATAATGACTCACCTTCTCTGTATAAACGTAACTGGTGTCTGTACACATGATAATATTCTACCCCCTCTGTATAACGTACTGAGTGTCTGTACCCTGATAATGATCTCCCCTCTTGTATAAAGTAACTGATGTGGACTGCTTTACCCGATAATGATCTCCCTCTCTGTATAACGTACGAGTGTCTGTACCAGCATACTGATTCCCTTCTGTATAAACGTACTGCGGGTCTGTTACCTGATAATGATTCGCCCTCTCTGTAAACGTACTGAGTTGCTGTTACCACTGAAGATATGATTCCCATCTCTGTATATCGTCTAGTGTCTGTTACCACGGATACTGATCTTCCCCTCTCTGTATAAGTAACTGAGTGTGGTCATGTACCCTGATAATGATCTTCCCCTCTCTTCTTATAAAGTACTGAGTGTCTGTACCTGATAATGATCTCCCCCTCTCTGTATAAGGTAACTGAGTGTCTGTACCACTGTAATGATCTCCCTTCTCTGTATAAACGTACGAGTTATGTATGATGAGTACCTCCTGCTGTGATTGTAAAGTTCCATATAAATGAGTTGTTACGTTGTGTCCATCATGTTGAACGGTTTAGCGTGTGCCCATGTCAGTGGTTTTTATAGTGATCTACCAGAGCCCTCCCCAGTCTCCGCCCCTCGCAAGGGTGACAAGTTTCCGTCCCTGCACTGTGAGTTAGTGTGGGACTGTGTGAGCTTGTGAGGTTGCCAGTGCATGTGGTCCAAAGACCAATTGGACTTATGGTCTGCACTGGACCATGGAAGGACTGGTCCCGTATGAAGGGTGCAGCGCCACCAACTACCCCCACTGGCTCTTCTGGGATGGACTGTGCAAGTGCTTTGGCTGTGTTTCCTAAGCAGAGGTTGTAATACTGTGCATGTGCCATTGTACTGGTTCTCACGGGTGCGTGTCGGTGTGGCTGGTGTCAACCTTGTGATGGAGCAGGCTCTGTGTGTTGTTTTTTATGGGCAAATGGGTTAGTCAAATGGGATGATGACAAACCCCCCTTCCCGTGCCAATGGTCCAAGTCCTGAAAAGCACGTTAAACCCTGATTAACCCACGGTAATAGGACATAGAGCCCTGGAGTTGCTGGGGAGATTAGTTCCATTTGCAGCTGAAGGGCTAGAGATTTATTAGCAGCTGAATCTGTGTAATATGTGTAGGGGTTTAATTTTTATTTTCTCTATAACCAATAAGTTTTAGTTTGTGTTATCAGAGACACAACATTACCATGTGCCAGTCATTAACACCAGCCTTCCCTAGTGTTCCAGTCTTGCCTTAGGCTTTCCTATGTGTTACCCATTGCACCTGGAACAGGCTTCCCTAGTGATTGCCATGTGCACCTTGACCAGGTCTCCGGTGACCAGTGGCACCTTGAGGCCTTGATTCAGTGTGCACCTTCCAGTCTCCGTCACGCTGTGTGAAAGTCCTGTATGTGTACCAGTCTGGTGCCACCTTGACACTAGGTCTTCCTCGTGTATGTTACCAGTCTGCTGCCACCTTGACACAGGTTCTCCCTAGAAGTAAGGTCTGACACGTAAAGTGTCACCTACAGTCTGATGCCACCGTGACACAGGTCTTCCTAGAGTAGTACAGTCTGTGCACACCTTGACATAGGTCTCCATAGTGTAGATACCGTCGTCCCTTCACGTTCCTATACCTTCTGTGACATGGAAAGGTCTTCCTAGTGTATGTTCCAGTCTGTGACCACCTTGGAAACAGGTCTTCCCAGTGTATTTCCCAGTCTCTATGCCCACCTTGCACAATGGTCTTCCCTTAGTGTATGTACCAGTCATGTGTCATCCTTGACACAGGTCTCCCTAGTGTATACTCTACCAGTCTGTGCCACCCTTGACACAGGTCTTCCCTGATTGTATGTAACCAGTACGTGCCAATGACAAGTGTTCTTCCCATAGGTGTATTGTACCAGTCTGGCCACCTTGAAACAGTCCCAGTCAGTGTCTGTGCCACTACCAGGTCTCTAGTTATGACCAGTCTGTGCCACCTTTGACACAGGTTCTCCCTACGTGTAATGTACCAGTCTGTGCACCTTGACAAGGCCTCCGAGTGTATGTACCATCTGTGCCACCTGCACCAGGTCTTCCCTAGTGTTATTTACCACGTCCTGTGGCACCTTGACACAGGGATTCTCCTTAGTGTATTTACCAGTGCTGTGCCACCTGACAACAGGTCTTCCCTAGTGTAGTATCTGACTTGACACAGTACGGTTGAAGTTCCACCTTGGACAAGGTCTTCACCTATGTATGTACCAGTCTGTGCACTCCTTGACACAGGTCTTGCCATAGTGTCCAGTCTGTGCCACTTGACACAGGCTTTCTCTAGTGTATGTACCAAGTCTGTGCACACCTTGACACAGGTCTTCCCTGATAGAGTATGTACCGTCTGTGCACCTTGGAAACAGGTCTTCCCAGTCTGTATGTACAGTCTGTGCCACATTGATGCGGGGCGGCAGAGTGTGGCACGATAGGCCAGTACAGCTCCAATGTCTTCACCACACTGATCTTGGTGATCACGGCACCTCGATAACCATTCCGGTATCTCTACGCCTCACGGTACGGATTTCATATTTGTGTTGACAATTTGGCTTGTTGTCTTTACAATCACACTGGGGTGGGGTTAAATAGACGCGGGACAACTTACCCTCCGTTTGTTTCTCCTACAGTAATTCTAGGAAAAATCGTGTTGCAGTTGACTGAAGTAATCCTTTCAGGAATGAGAGATCAGGGCAGATATGGGATCGATAAGGAGAGATAATCACAGGAACTGGGCCCTGGGGAGAGTTGAGAATGATTTGAAAGTATCAGACACACGTTCACTGCCGTGGAGATCATGTGGGAGGTCAGTGGGGGTTGTGTGCAGTGTAAAGGCGGCCATACACATGAAGATATTCCCATCCAATGGGATTTGTTGAATATTCAGACATTGTGTAGGAAATAGGGGCGTGAGTCCTCCAAATATCGCCGTCGGCCCAATCTGCAACCAAAGCGCCGTATTGGGAACAATTTACTGTTGGATGTTTCCCCTTTCTGCAGTATAGGGAGCCTAATAACATTGATGGGGTATGGGTGCAACCACACCAGGCTCTGTCCTAATTCATTCATATGAGATGGAAATCGGAAAACTCTCCCCACCCTTCTGACCCAATAGGCAAGTTGAACGGCCCTTTCTCAAAAACATTGCCAAGGTCAACGAGAAAGAAAGGTCTGACTGGGTCATCCATTGAGGTTGCAAGAGAGACCGAAAATTACCGGCCTGTATGATCGGACGCCTATCTGATTTAAGACGGACATTGGGCTGTCGTGGGCGAGACATTACAGACGAAATTCTCACACGATAACACATACACGGGTGGTCGATGATCAAATATCAGTCATACATGGGTCCATTCAAATCAAATTGGTCATTTGCCATGTGTAGGGCTTTGTGTTATAGACAAGGTGTCTAATATATCTGGCACTTTCTACGATCTTCTCTTAAAGGACAAACTCACCCTATAGAACATCTTGTTAGAAAGAATGGCTCTTATATATGTTGATATGATCATACGATGTCTATGAATTCCATTTATGTATGCTTGCTATGCTTCTGGCTGTTCATGGAAAATGAGCACCAGTTTAGAAACCGTGACTGAGCCTGTGGCATGCTCAGAACGAGGCAGGACAGGGGATTAACTTCAGTCTTTGCTGTTGATGTCCAAACTGTCAGATCAGATAACTGACAGTAGTAACTGGAAGAACCGAGGAAGCAGAAACAAGGGAAAACAGGACATTGTGCGGATTTCAGGTAGACTATCACACCTTTCAACATTTCAAACTATTACCGTTTAGGGTTTGGGGGGGGGGATTTACCTGTATGGTAACTTTTCATTATTGGGGCTGGGCACTGCACTTTAAGCAAAGTATAAAAGTACTGGAAAGTGCCGCCTTCTGAGTTTAGCTCCCCCCGAAACTCGTTCCCTTCCTAAGGATCAGTGTGGTTGCTTGCCATTATATCTGTTGTAAAACGCCTACTTACCGTTATACCCCTCAGCAGGGGATTCACATCCTTCCCTTTTATGTTGGATTCCCTCTTCCAAATGCAATCAGAATTCCAAATTATACCGGTGGTTTGTATTACCACTGCACAAAACCCAAAGGTCCACCGCACTCCCCTTTATGGTTTAAACAGATAGTGGGGACAGGATTGGGTCTCCTGGTTGTTCTGTTGTGTGGACCGTTGATATGAATAGGAGCGTCGTGATTGGATCGCATGTGCGAAATGTTTCAGGTCACCATTAAAAAAAACAACACAAAAAGCAATAAGATTGAGTTTAAAAATGGTAAATACCAGCGACTTGGGGAAAGTAAAATATGGAAAAATGCATGAAAAAAAACGCGACAGAAATGCTATGCATTGCGTGTGTTTTTTAAACGGGAACGGGAATATAACGCAGCAGGTATGTGAACGGATTATTTATGAATCTATGGGGTTTACTGGCTGTCCATTTTTATTAAAGACGCCTGCGTTTGAGGAAAACGATACAAAGGATGTAGTGTGAAACAGCCCTGAGGTCAAAAAAATGTTTCAGCCAACACTTCCCCTTTAAAGTAATGTGCAGAACCGGAAGAACATTGCAGAATAGACTGTCATTGTGGTCAGTGGGTTGAGGGTGACAAATATTTGCAGGTACAAGACGTAACGATAACGGGTGTTGTCTAAATTACATTCAACAACGTGCGCTGCCTCCGCACGCAGTGACTACACTTAAAGGGCATGTCCACCATAAAACAAAATGCCAATGGACTGGTCCGTTACCCTGCCCCAACGATATACAGCACCGTTGATTACCTGTATTAACTAACCGATATCTTAAGGATAATATTTATCCCTTCTTGGCTGAGTAAGCTGGCTCCCTCCTTCATGCTGTCAATTAGTCTGTGGACTGCTTGACAACCAATGATCTGGCTTGCTGTTCTCCTTGCTGCACATGCTCAAACTTATAAAAAGCACTTAGGAGCGGACGAAGGAGGTCAGATACTTTGCGAGAAGGATTAGATAGAACTTATCATCTGGGTTACAAATACACATGTAATTACTGCTAAAAAAAAACAGCTACAAATCAACAGTGGAGGTTGGGGCAGAATCTGGACTAGCATCAGTTTTATGGTGAGACACTGCCCTTAATCCCCAATCACCCTGGAGTAAATCCCTAATCACATCCGTATTATTCGAACAGACCCCGTTGACAAATCCACAAGCCAAGATCATATGAGGCCATGCTCTGTTGGTGCAGTAGGAAAAACGGCCCAGGGGCACAACATTATTATTTTATACAAATAAAGGTTTTATGTCATCAAAGATTTTTCCGTTACATTTTACTGCACTTAGTTTCCTATATAAATAGTTAAGAGCCAGGAAATGAAGTGTACTGTCCGAGGCGGTGCTGTGCATGCAGGAGTATAATAAACAGACGTAGACTCAGGTATCTCTAACTACAATAGGTTTGAAGGGACAAGTTCACTCCGCATTCCCAGTACACTCTCTTTATAGTGAAAAGTCAAGGAATGAGGGAAACAGCACTCCCAGGAAAGGGAGATTCTCTTTTGGCTTGGCATATTGGGATCAATGGGGAGAGGATTGTGACTGATTCAGCAATGACCAGGGATCAGGGGACTGAAAAACAAACCTTTTTCAGGGGGGGCAAGTGCAGAGACGTTTCCTTGTCCTGTGTGTGTGGGGGGTTTAAAAAGCTCTAAAAGTCTCGCAGGAATAATTACCAGTGTCTCGGCACGTCCATTAAAAATCTACACATGCCAAGGACAACAATAGAGATATCCATTGTGGGTTAGTCTCCAAGGCCCTGGCAACCTTTTCTATCGAGAAACTAGCGAAACTTGATCACTGTATATACAATATTCACACTGTACACATATTCTTATTTTGTGGATTTTATAGAGCCAACATCTTCCGTAGCGCTTACAATGACATGGATCACATCACATCAGGCCCTGCCACGAAGAGCTACAAGTCAATCACATATATAAACATACAAACCTATCAGTATGTCTCTTATGATTGGTGGGGGAAACCGGGAGTGCCCGGAGGAAACACACGAGGCCACGGGGAGAAGAACATACAAAACTCCATGCAAGAGAAGTGGTCCAAGGGTATGGAATCGAACACACGGACCTCAGCGCTGCTGCAAAGGCACCAGTACTAACCAACAGGTGGATTGGTGCCTATAATAAGGAATAAACCATGTTGTTACGATTGGCAGATGTTTCGTTAGTGATACAGTTACATAATTAAATTATAATAAATAGTTATTTACCAGTTACCGTTTGTTACTGTTTATTATTCATTTGCATCTGTTTATCATTTGGAAAGTGAAAATAGTTCAAGGATTAGGAATTAATGTCACAATGTTATTAAATGGCACACTCGCAAGTATTAGTGATTATCGAATTATTATCTGAACGGAGAAAGTCAGGATAATGGTAACGTTCATTACATTATGTTATTGTTTGTTCCACTACAGAAACACGATTTTATGTCCCAAGACAGATATTTCCGGTTTGTATTGTTCGGTCGAGCAGGAGAAAATCTTTAAGGTTTGCATGATGTCGACCAAATGCGGACAAAGGGAGATCAGATTGTCAGTAAAATCACTGATTACGAAAAATCCCTTTTATGTGCACACACACTGGCGCAGGAAACAACAGGTCAACTAAATTGGCCATGTCACTTTAACCGTAAGGGCCAAGTAAGTATTAGTCGAACGTGGCCAATGTTTACCAGCTATAAGGCTTGTACACATGATGATTCCCCCATGGATGCCCGGAGTTGAGCAGGGTATAGTTCGGACAAATAATCAACAATATGGGCCTATTATTATTATTGTTTGGATTTATATGCGCCAAACATCTTTCCTGGCGCTTTCAATACATAGTCATGAATTAATACAGGGGTAATAATGTTTACAAAAGTTATGCATATTAATACACAGGTGAATACATTAATATAAGGTAAAACGAGTTGATGAGTAAGGTGGCCCATAATCATCTATAAGATTTTTACTGTACCGACCGAGCGCTCACGCGATTTTCACTTCGCACCTGCCGGAACCGCTTTCCCGATCTACAGATCGAAGAACATGCGATCGCAAAATCCCATCATTTTGCGATCGCATGTCGGTTCGAAATGTAAGATCAGGAGAATGTGGTTACGCAGGATTCGAAGGAAACATCAGCTGGAGCGAACTCGTCGGGTTAGTAAAACAATCTAAGATGTATGGGCACCTTACACAACTACGTGATTTGTACAAAGGAGGAGGGACCCTGCCAAAGAGCTTTACAGTCGTAGAAGAAAGGGGTGTGAGAATAGGCTGCAGGCGTCGGTAGAGCATGGGTAAATGGATTGGCCGGGGAAGTGTGAGAGGCGCGGTGGGTTGGATATATTGGAGTAAGGGTAAGGGGGTATTGTCTAGACCAGGGTTATATGTGCCTGAGCGGTGGGATTTAAAGTACGTTGTAAAGGTGTTAGAGTGATGTGGGAGTGACCGGACGACGGAGGAAGGATTTCAAGCAGGCAGATGGGCAGTACAAGCCTCTGGAATACAGGCAATGGGGCAAGAGTGACCCAGGGTGGCTGGGAGGGAGGGAGAGCGTTTGCGAGAGCGGAGGCTTGCGTCTGGTGACGGCTTTTGTGGTGTCGCTGGTCAGCTCTGAGATATATGGGAGGGGATGGATTTGATGGTTCAGGGATTGATCTTGTGGGCTTGACCACATACTGCCAGGCCTCCATCATGCATACAAGGGGTCTAGGTAACGTATTTCCGAATGGATGTTCGATGGGGTTGAAGATTAATTTTCCACCTTGCCTGATCATTTGTTATTGATAAAACCGATCAATATCGTCAAATCGATCTATTTGAAACACTATAAACTGTCATCAGATCGAATTCGGCTATTGTTTGTTCCATCTAAGAGCGTGCCCACCACGGGTCGGCATACTGCGGAACGATAGATTGTTACGTTGGGCCAGGAAAACGTGTTCCGACAGAAAATGCTTTGGATATTGACAGTGAAGTAACTAGGAAACCTCCCTCTTTAGTAGGGCTAGAGCAGTTATTCTTGGGCACAAGGTCCAGGCATTGCTCAGCGATTGCCCTAGGGCATCTCCCTCTCTGACTGGGTTACTAGATGAAAAGCTACTGTATCGGGTAAGGATGTGGGGTGAAGGGTCTCTGGCTTCTTATCTGGCTCAGGAGTATAATACAAAGGATCTGGGACCCAGCACTGTGGAATAATTGTACCAGACCGGGGGACATGGCTCTACAGTCTCTGCCTTCCCCCACTGTACTTTTCCTAACGGTAACACGTGTGTGACCTCCAGCCTCCCGTGTTGATTAATAAGGTAATCTGAACCTTGTGAAAGGGTTAATTAAACGTACTGGCCCCATCCCCCAGCTGGGCTCTTTTGGTCTTATCTCTTCCCTTGTGGAATTGACCAAACACCATAACCCACAGTACAGTGTGTATCCCCACTGGGGATTGTTTATCACATAACTTATTGTGGCACTTTCATTTACGGTTATCTTCGGTATGTACAATGTTACCAAATTACATGGGTGTAGGTTCCTACGCAATGTGTTGAGAATTTGAAGTGGATTGCAAACAAACACACACCCCATCAACTCGTTGGAATTGGGGATAATATTATCACACTGTCAACCACATCATTCATTAAATGCCCCTTGTCAGCCAGTGTGGGAAGGTAAAGTCTCTTACAGGGATGGGGGGCCCGAGAGAACAGAGACTGAGCATCTCACAGATGAGATCAATCCTGTATAAAACCAGGTAGGAAAGTCTGACAGGGGATTGTGTGTTGCCCTGGTGAATGGGTGGTGTATATAATGTTTGGACCTCCTGGAAACCAATGGTTGGTGGATCTGGATGTTTATTAAAAGATTTTAAAATGGAGCAGGTGATTACGACCAGGTGTGGACCATAAATAAGGATGTAAAGTGGCGATTATGGGGAAAGTAGAACTCAATTGGTTTGAACTGTACGCAGTGGTTGTTGAAAATGGAAGCCGGTGAAAGCCGGTTTGTTTGAGTTCCTGAGACAATGTTGCCCTTGTTCTTTTATCTTTCTTTTTGCATAATGTTTGCCGACTGGGAAGCCTAGTTCCACCCTTACACCAGTTCTGAATATAAAACTGTTCCAATTCATTGGTTCCACCCATGGTGAAACAGTCACAGTGGGTCGGAACGCCGGCCTGAAGACTTCTCATAACTCGGGACCCCCAGTGAAATCGACTTTTGTTTATCGTTATTTCAGGGGGCTCCCGGATTCTGGCTTGTTCAATTCCAGTCCCAATTATAAAATTAGTTTATTAATTTCAGTGGCAGAATTGGTCATTTATCTATATTAATGTTTGTACTTGGATACTGGGGAGCACCGATTAACCAGTAAGAAGGGGGGACACCAGCCTGTCACTTAGTCAGTGCATCACTTGGGTTCAAGCCTGGGCATTGTGGGAAGGGGAAATGTGGTTATTCCAGGGATGGGACATTTTTTTTTTTGTTTGTAGTTTGATCTTGTCAAATAATAACAAGTAGGGGAAAGGCTGCCAGTTTTAAATTAGCAAAATGTGCTGATTAGGTTCAAATTTTGCAGTGGGGCGCCACAGTGAGGGTGCAATTTTGCACACGGTCAGGTTAGCTTGATAAAGCAATATTCCGTAAGAAATTGATAGATTGTGGAGGAGGGAAACTACCCAGAGGGCTTCTATGCATCAAGGGAGGAAAGTTTCAGGTGAATTCTTCCATGTTGCTGGGTTGACTGCCACTGACTGGAAAATTGGAATTATTGCCTGTTTAATTCAGTTGTGGGTTAAAATGCCTACATTCTGGGGGACGGGGTTCTTTATTAGAGCCAACGTGTTCAAGAGAATGCAAGTTATCCATCCCTTGTTTTGTCTAGTTTAGACGTTGTCCACTCCCAGAATTCTTGCATAGCCATGGTTTGTTAATATTAGTCCTGGGACTTTGTAGGGTGGTGGGGATTTCACTCAGAATGGCAATATATTAATAGCTGACCCCCACTTACTGGTTTTTTTGGTAGGAGTTTTGCCAATGTTGTTTCCCTACAGGGGAGCATGATTGCTATGGTCTGTTGTTCTGGTACGACATCTCTCCCTCTAAAGTTGAAACACGTGAATGGTACAAATAAAATAATACTAATTAGTAGACATACTCATTCGGTGTACAAGCGCAGTGATTTTGTCTATTACATTACTATAGTGATGAATCCACCCTACTTGGCACTTGCTTCCTCTACATGCTTTCTATATCGTAAATAAACTAAAACCCCGGGCTATCTCCGATTTATCTAGAGGGAGTTCTACCTTTTTCCTTATCTGGCACCTAAGCTCCAAAGAATGCCTCAGTGTGCCAGGGGGGTTTTGGAAAACCACATTCCAGGTGTCTATCCGGTTTGATTTTTTATTTAAGGTTTTAATCTGATGGCACCAAAGCTCCTCCAACAATGGACATTTACTAGACACGGGACTTCAGCGGCCCCACCGGGGGCCCAGTTATCATGGCAGTTGACTCATGATAGGATTATTATAGCAGATTAATATTAGGGTTTTCTAAACATCAGGAAGGGGCTAATCCTGTAAATTCATCATATGCTATTTCATTGTTTTTTTTAAATTAGATGCCTTGCTCCGTGCTCGGCCAGGTGAAACTGGTTGGCAAACGTCAGATGTCAGGGGGCGAAGCGGCAACAAAACGGCGGTAAGAGCAGGGGAAAGGGCACCAATCCAGAGTCCCGGGGGTGTGCCCAAACGAGCCACCAACACCCTGGAAAAAGTAAAAACGTGGCTCACTCGGACAGTCCGTTAGGCGTCTGCTAAACAGTGGGAAGGTCCGCCCCTCTGCAAGGTGACAAGCTTTCCTGTCCCTGCACTGCTGAGTTAGTGTGGACTGTGTGAGCTGTGAGGTTGCAGTGCATTGTGTCCAATAGACATTGGGACTTTACTGGTCTGCACTGGACATGAGAAGGACTGGTCCAGTATGAAGGGTGGCAGCGCCAACTACCCCCCTGGCTCCTGTCTGGGATGGATCTGTGCCAAGTGCTGCTGCTGTTTCCTAAGCAGAGGTTAGTAATCTGTGCAATGTGCCCTTTGTACTGGTTCTCACTGGGTGGCGTGTGGTTGGCTGGTGTCCACCTTGTGATGGAGCAGGCTCTGCTGTTTTTTATGGGCATATGGGTTAGTTTCAAATGGGATGAGACAACCCCCTTCCCGTGCCACTGGTCCAGTCCTGACAGCACGTTAACCCTTATATAACCCACGGTACAGACATAGAGCCCTGGAGTGCTGGGAGATGTAGTTCATTTGCAGCTGAAGGGCTAGAGATTTATTAGCGCTGAATCCTGTAATATGTTTAGGGGTTAATGTTTTATTTTCTCTATAACCAATAATGTTTAGTTTGGTTATCAGAGACCAACATACCCTGTGCCAGTCATTAACACCAGCCTTCCCTAGTGTTCCAGTCTGTGCCCCCTTGACACAGGCTTTCCCTAGTATATGTACCAGTCTGTGCCACCCTGACATAGGTCTTCCCTAGTGTATGTACCAGTCTGTGCCACCTTGACACAGGTCTTCCCTAGTGTATGTACCAGTCTGTGCCACCTTGACACAGGTCTTCCCTAGTGTATGTACCCGTCTGTGCCACCTTGACACAGGTCTTCCCTAGTGTATGTTCCAGTCTGTGCCACCTTGACATAGGTCTTCCCTAGTGTATATACCAGTCTGTGCCACCTTGACATAGGTCTTCCCTAGTGTATCTACCAGTCTGTGCCACCTTGACACAGGTCTTCCCTAGTGTATTTACCCGTCTGTGCCACCTTGACACAGGTCTTCCCTAGTGTATGTACCAGTCTGTGCGTGCCACCTTACAGCAGGCCTTCCCTTAGTGTATGTAGCCCGTCCTGTGCCACTCTTGACACAGGCCTTCCTAGTTGTATGTAGCTCAGTCTCAGTGTTCTCCGCAGAATTTTTTCCTGGCATGGTGGCATGAAAAGTAGCCGGGTGGTCATTAAAGTAGGCCGGGTGGGGTATGGACGGGAATTTGGTGGTAAGGGTAAATGTTGCACATGCATGCATGCTTTTATCTTGGTCAGGATGTCTAACTTTGGCTCCCACTAGATGTTTGAAAACTATAACCTCCAGCATTCGGCGTGGTGTAGAATGCAGGGAGTTTGTAGTTCTTCAACAGCTGGCGGTAAGCCGCAGTAACATAGCAGCCCAAGCACATTGACACCCTTTTGTGGCTTGCTGATTCTGGAAAAGCTTTAGTTAATGTGCTTAAAATAAACTTTGGCAGGTGTAAAAAGGGGTCTGACTGAGCAGTTTTGGGGGCAGGATTTTACTGACGGCTATTGGCGCACACCTATAAATCGCTACAATCTAATTCTTTAAATCATCAAGTGTTTCTCTCAAGAATGGGGGGCAGGGCCGGTGGCTTATGAAAAAGTAGTCTCGTGTGGGCTGCACCCGGCTAAAAGGCGGGCTAGGGTAGAATCAGCTGCAGTCTGTGGCCACTCTTGGAGACAGGTCTTCCTAGTGTGTATGTAGCCTAGTCTTGGCCCCCTTGATCAACAGGTCTTCCTAGTGTAATGTCCTTGGCAGTCTGTGCACAGTTGACACAGGCCTTCCTGCTAGTGTAATGTATCCAGTCTGTGCTGCACCTTGATCACAGGTCTTTCGCCTAGTTATGTATCCAGTCTGTTCCACCCTTGACACAGGCATTGCCCTATGTACTGTACGCATCTGTGTCATGCCTTGACATGCAGGTCCCTTCCCTATGTATGTACCAGTCTGTGCCACCTTACACAGTTCTTCCCTAGTGTATGTACCATCTGTGGCCAGGCTGGCTGGCTGGCCCCCCCCGCCCAGGCGTCCCACCGGCAAACCCGCACCGCGTGGCCAAAAAAAAAAAAAAAAAGAAAGCGAAAAAAAAAGAAAAGAAAGAAAGGAAAATAAAGAGAGAAAAAAGAAGGGAAAAATCCCCCCCCCCCTTGACACAGGCCCTTCCCCCTAGTGTATGTACCATTCTGTGCCACCTGTCCCAGGTCTTCCGCTAGTGTATTTACCGAGTCTGTGGAGCACCTTGACAGGTCTTCCCTAGTGTATTTACTCAGTCTGTGCGCTACTCTTGATCACAGTCTTCCCTAGTGTTGTACCCAGCTGTGCCACCTTGACACAGTCTTCCCTGAGTGTATGTACGCTTGTCTGTGGCCCCCTTGACATCAGGCGTTCCCTAGTGTATTTCACGCATTCTGTGCCACTCTTGGACACAGGCCTTCCCTAGTGTATGTACCAGTCTGATGCCTACTTGACGCAGGCCTTCCTATTTATGTACCATTGTCTGTGCCACCTGACACAGGTCTTGCCGCTCAGTGTATGTAGGTCCGCCATCTGTGGGCCCCTTGATCACATGGGGGGTGTGGTGGGGGGGGTGTGGGGTGGTCTTCCCTATGTATGTACAGTCTGTGCCACGCTTGACACAGGCCTTCCCTAGTGTAAGGACCATTCTGTGGCCACCTTGATCACAGGTCTTGCCTAGTGTATGTACAGTCTGTGCCACCTTGACACAGTCTTCCCTGTGTATGACCAGTCTGTGGCCCCTTGACTAGCAGGTCTTCCTAGTGTATGTACGACCAGGGAACAAACCCATTTTTTTTTTCCTCTGGGCTCAGCCTTGACACAGTCTTTCCTCTAGTGTATTACCCAGTCTGTGCCCCTTGACGACAGGCCCTTCCCTAGTGTATGTAGCGCAGTCTGTGCGCACGCTTGACCGGCAGGCCTTCCTCTAGTGTATGCACGCAGTCTGTCCATCCTTGACACGGGTCTTGCCCCTAAGTGTATGTACGCAGTCTGTGCCCCCTTGACAGCAGGTCATTCCCTAGTGTATGTACGCAGTCTGTGCGGCTACCTTGACACAAGGCCTTCCCTAGGTATGTACGGCAGTCTGTGTCACCCTTGACGACAGTCTTCCGCTAGTGTATGTACCAGTCTGTGCGCACTTGACAGGCAGGTCTTTCCGAGTGTATGTAGGCCAGTCTGTGTCGTGCACCTTGACACAGCCTTCGCCTAGTGTATGGTACCATTCTTTGCACCTTGATACCATCATGGGGGTCTTCCGCTAGTGTATGTAGCCGTCTGTGCCCCCTGTTGACAGCAGGTCTTCCGCTAGTGTATGTACCAGTCCTGTGCAGGGCCGGGGGCGCGGCAAAAAAGTCCCGGCCGCCCAAGAGCGTGACACGCGCCTTCCCTAGTGTATGTACCCAGTCGTTGGGCCCCTGACACATGGTCTTCTTCTAGTGTATTGTACCAGTCTGTGCCTACCATTGACACAGTCTTCCCTAGTGTTGTACGCCGTCTGGGCCAGCCCTTGACACCGGTCTTCCCTATTGTATGTACCTAGTCTCTGTGGCCACTTGACACAGTTCTTCGCTAGTGTTTTACCAGTCTGTGCCACTTGCCAGGCCTTCCCTAGTGTATGTACCCAGTCTGTGCATCCTGACATCACTGGCCTTCCCTAGTGTATGTACGGCATTCTGTGCCACTCTTGACACAGGTCTCCAATTGTATGTACTCAGTCTGTGCCCCTTGACATCTAGGTTCTTCCGGGCTAGTGTTGTACGCCCAGTCTGTGCCACCTTTGACAGCAGGCTCTTCCCCTATTGTATGTACCAGTCTGTGGGCCACCTTTGAACAGCAGGTCTTCCCCCCCCCAAGTGTAGTACGGCGGCAGATCTGTGGCGGTCTGACCTGACAGCCACAGGTCTTCCGAGGTATGTCCCCATTCTGTGCTCTGACTCTGACACTAGTCTTTCCCTAGTGTATGTACGCAGTCTCTGCCACCTCGACACAGTCTTGCCCTAGAGTAATGTACCGAGTCTGTGCGCGGGCACGCGTGACAACAGGTCTTCCGTCGTGTATGTACCACACCAGTCTGTACTGCCGCCTTGACATTCAGGTCTTCCTAGTGTATGTACGCAGTCTTTGCCGCCTTGACACAGGTCTTCCCTAGTGTAATGTACCGTCTGTGCCGCCCTTGACCAGATCTTCCGCTAGTGTAGTACGGCCAGTCTGTGGGCACCCTTGACACAGGTCTTCCGCCGCTATTGATGTACGCTAGTCCTCTTGTCCCCCTTGACACAGATCTTCCCTATTGTATGTTAATCGGCATCTGTGCCATCCTTGACACGTCTTCCTCTAGTGTATGTCTCATCTATGCACCTCAGCACGGGTTTTCCTATAGTATGTACCGCAGGTCTGTGCAGTCCTCGACACAGGTCTTGCCCTTAGATTATGTACCTAGTCTGTGCCGACCCTCGACAACAGAGGTCTTCTTCCTAGAGTATTGTACGGCAGTCCGTGCACTTGAGCGGGGGCAGTGCTGGACACACTAGCCAGTACGAGGCTCGCAACTGTCGTCCCACTCTGATCTTTTTGGCTCTCGGCTACCTGCTATATACGCATATCCGTGTATCTCCACGCGCCCACGGTCAGATTCTCTATGTGTGTTGATCAATTTCTTTGTCTGTCTTTATCATCACACATGGGGGGGTATTTAAATAGACGGGGAACTTCTGCCTCGCTGTTTGTTCTCTCAGCAGTATTTCTAGGAAATCCAGTTGGGGTCAGTTTGAGGAATTAATCCTTTCAGGAATGAGAGATCAGGCGAGATAGTGGGGAGATAAGGAGGTATAATCACAGGACCTGGGCCCTGGGGTATATGAAATGATATGAAAGTATCGAGACACATCTTCCTGCTGACAGATCATGGGAGGTCAGTGGGGTTTTTTGGCAGTGTAACAGGCGCCTACCCATGGAAGATATTCCATCCAATGGGATTTGTTGAAGCATCAGACCATGTGTATGGATAGGGCGTGATGTCATCAGACTGATGGGCGCGTCGGCATTGCAACCATCGACTCGCGATGTGGTAACATTTATGTTGATAGTTCCCTTTTCTGCAGTATAGGGAGGGCCATAAC
Organism: Hymenochirus boettgeri; assembly: GCA_019447015.1. Lineage (NCBI taxonomy): Eukaryota > Metazoa > Chordata > Amphibia > Anura > Pipidae > Hymenochirus > Hymenochirus boettgeri. Next base: position 162,989,191 of record CM033477.1, on the reverse strand, counting down.
ATTGTGGTGTGTATGGTGCAGCAACACCAGGCCTAATTCATCATATTGAGATGGAATCGGAACTTCGACGCAATAGCCAGTCGAACGGTCAAAACTTGGCAGTTAGTATATTTACCCGTCTGTGCCACCTTGACACAGGTCTTCCCTAGTATATGTACCAGTCTGTGCCACCTTGACATAGGTCTTCCCTAGTGTATGTACCAGTCTGTGCCCCCTTGACACAGGTCTTCCCTAGTATATTTACCCGTCTGTGCCACCTTGACACAGGTCTTCCCTAGTATATGTACCAGTCTGTGCCACCTTGACACAGGTCTTCCCTAGTGTATGTACCAGTCTCTGCCACCTTGACACAGGTCTTCCCTAGTGTATGTACCAGTCTGTGCCACCTTTACACAGGCCTTCCCTAGTGTATGTACCAGTCTGTGCCACCTTGACACAGGCCTTCCCTAGTGTATGTACCAGTCCAGTGTTCTCCCCAGAATTTTTTTCCTGCAGGGTGGCATGAAAAAGTGTGCCACCTTGACACAGGTCTTCCCTAGTGTATGTACCAGTCTGTGCCACCTTGACACAGGTCTTCCCTAGTGTATGTACCAGTCTGTGCCACCTTGACACAGGTCTTCCCTAGTGTATTTACCCGTCTGTGCCACCTTGACACAGGTCTTCCCTAGTGTATGTAGTATATTTACCCGTCTGTGCCACCTTGACACAGGTCTTCCCTAGTGTATGTACCAGTCTGTGCCACCTTGACACAGGTCTTCCCTAGTGTATGTACCAGTCTGTGCCCCCTTGACACAGGTCTTCCCTAGTATATTTACCCGTCTGTGCCACCTTGACACAGGTCTTCCCTAGTATATGTACCAGTCTGTGCCACCTTGACACATTATTAAACAATACAGATATACAGTATGTCTGTATATGTTTATTGTATATAGCGCCACTTGGGGACGCACGCTGTACAGTATAACAATACAGATTATACAGTATGTATGTATAGGTTTATTAATAGCGCCACTTGGGACACAGCGCTGTACATTATAACAAATAAAGATATACATTATGTAGTATATGTTTATTTATACTAGCACACCTTTGGGTTACACCGGCTGTACCTTATCAACAATACAGGATTATACAGTATGTATGAATATGGTATTTATATAGCGCCCACTTGGGGAAACAGCGCTGTACATTATAACAATTACAGATTATACAGTATTGTATGATATATGTTTATTTATATAGCGCCCACTTGGATCCACAGCGCTGTACATTTAAAAATACAGATTAACAGTATGTATGTATATGTTTATTTAATAGCGCCATGGGGTACACAGCCGCTGTTTACGTATAACAATAAGGATTACAGTATGTATGTATGTGTATTTATAAAGGCGCCAATTGGGGGAACGCCGCGCGGTACATTATAACAATACAGATTATTCAGTATGTATGTATATGTTTATTTAATAGCCCATTGGGGACGCAGGCTGTACTTATAACAATACAGATTATAAAGTATGTATGTATATGTTTATTTATATACGCCCCCCTGGGGACACAGCGCTTACATTATTAACAATACAGGATTATACAGAGTATGTATATGTTTATTATATAGCACCACTGGGGGACACAGCGTGTACATGTATAACATACAGATTATACAGTATGTATGTATATGGTTTATTTATCTAGCCGCCACTTGGCGGACCACAGGCGGTAAATTATAACAATAAAGATTAACAGTATGTATGTATATGTTTATTAATAGCGCCACGGGGGACACGCGCGGTTGTACTTTAACAATACAGATTATACAGTATGTATGTGTAGTTTATTTATGATCGCGCCATGGGGGACACAGCGCTGTTTTGTACTTATAAATAAGTTATACGATGTATGTATATGTATTTTATATAGCGCCACTGGGTGTACACAGCGCTTGTTTTACATTTATAACAATGACAGATTTATACAGTATGTATGTATATGTTATTTAAAGGGACGCACTGGGGAAACAGCGCTGTAAGTTATACAATTACAGATTATACAGTATGTATATGTTTATTTATTATAGCGCCCTGGGGAACAGGCTGGACATTAAACAATACAGATTATACAGTATGTAGTCTATGTTTTATTATTATAGAGCCACTTGGGTACACAGCGCTGTACATTAAAACAAATACAGATTTGATACAGTATGTATGTATATGTTTATTTATATAGCGCCACTTGGGTACACAGAGCTGGACATTATAACAATACAGATTTATGACAGTATGTATGTATATGTTTATTATTATAGCGCCACTGGTACACAGCGCTGTACATCCTATAACATACAGTTATACCAGTATGGATGTATATGTTATTATATAGCGCCACTTGGGTACACAGCGCTGTACTTATAACAATACAGATTATACAGTATGTATGATATGTTATTTATATACGACGCCACTGGGACACAGCGCTGTACATCTATATACAATTACAATTATACAGTATGTATGTTATGTTTATTATATAGCCGCCACTTGGGTACCACAGAAGCTGTTACATATAACAATACCGATTATACAGTATGTATGTAATATGTTTATTATATAGCCGCCACTTGGTACACAAGCACTGACATTATACCAATACAGGATGATACAGTATGTAGGTATAGTTTATTTTTTATATAGCGCCACTCTTGGGTACACAGCGCTGTACATTATAACAATACAGATTATACAGTATGTATGTATAGGTTTATTATATAGGTTGACACTTGGGGAACCACAGCGCCGGTACATTATAAAACAATACAGATATTATACAGTATGGATGTAATGTTATTTTATATAGGCCACTTGGGACACAGTGCTGTACATTATAACAATAAAGCTTATACGTATGTATGTATAGTTTTTTATATAGCGCCACTTGGGGAAACAGTGCGTACATTATAACAATACAGATATACATCTGTATGTATATGTTTATTTATATAGCGCCAATGGAGTACACAGCGCTGTACATTATACAATACAGTTATGCGTATGTATTTATATGTTTATTGATATAGCGCACTTGGGGATTACAGCGCTGTACATTAGAACAATACAATATACAGTATGTATGTATATGTTTATTTATAATAGCGCCACGTGGGTACCAGCGCTGTACCTTATAACAATACAGATTATACAAGTATTATGTATATGTTTATTTATTATAGCACCAATGGGGGACACATCGCGACATTATAACAATACGATTATACAGTAGATGTATATGTTATTTAATAGCACCATTGGGGACACAGCACTGTAATTATGAACAATACAGATTATACAGTTAGGTATGTATATGTTTATTATATAGCGCCACTTGGGTACACAGCGCGACACTATAACAATACAGATCGATCCATGATCAGATAGATAAAAATTAAATTTAATTTCCTTACGGTTAAGAACATATATATATAAATGATGTATAAATTGATATAAGTGCAAACAAAGCCTGACACATTAGGAATGAGATCCCTGCACCAAAGAGCTTACAATCTAAGGGGAGGGGACAAAGTACAGATACAAGGGGGGGGGACATGAGAGTAGCCTTACGTTGGAAACTGGGGGGACAATAGACCCATAATAGATAGGCCCCCCCCCCAAGTAGGAGATCCGTAGTGTTAACTCCATCAGTACTGCAGTTTCTTTCTTACAAGAAGTTGTTAACTCCCAGCATGCAAATGTGCTCCGTTTCCAGTTGTGTTCTTGTAGAGGTGAAGAAGTTAAAGGCCACCCAGATCCAACAGCATGGAGACGGCCTTTGTACAGGGCCAACACAGCCGTATTACAGGGTCCATTGCAACTATGATTGACAGGCAGTCAAAGTTTACTGTTACACAATGTTTATCAGAGGATGAGAGTAATTCCACAAAAGTAAGACCACCATTGCTGGGAAGTAATGTAGATGACCACAGTACATCTGTTGGCAGTTTAATCTGCCTACATTTCCCAGGCATTCTCTATAATACAGAAGATAAACCAGTTCTGTTAATCATGGCTCTTATCACACTGTTAATGTGCACGGGGTTAAGGGGTGGTAAGTGCCGGTTAAGAATGTAGAAAATATAGGATAGGGATGCAATAGTGAACAGAATTGAACGACTAGTTTGAAGGTTTAAGCTGTTGCAGGTGCCATGGGACCATTTATATCACTTGTCATATCAGAGGATAGATGAAGAGTTAATTATCCCTGGATCAGAGATTAGTCAGAGACCTGAAGAAGGAGGCAGCTTGCATGTCTGTGAATCATTTCCATTCAGCTTAGAAGAACTGGATCCATGTCCCATTTAACATTACTCCAAATTCAACCATGCCAGATACTTGTTGATTGGAGTCTTGGTTCTACATGTAAAACCACATATAAGGGTCAGAGTGGTTGTGTCCTACTGAACTAATAATTGGCTGACCCCACACCTGGAAACAAGAACCTGACCCCCCGTTAAAGGCAAACTAAATCTAAATGATTAAAGGCTCAATTGAAAGGAGAACTAAACCCAAATTTTTACACTCAAGAATTGAACATTTCCAATCTAAAAACACCAATAAACTATAAAAGAGCAATACAGTTAAATAGCATTAACGTAAATGTTACCACTTGAGACCTGGGTGAAATAACTATGTGTATGTACAGCGATGCGCCAACACCCCTGATTTCAGTCACAGTGCCTTCCCTTGCCTTAATCTGTCCTGTTAAAAAGGATTGGCTAGAGGCTACTAGTGGGGTGACCAATTGTGACAAGTTCAGGCAGTATAATAGAACTGAGCATGTGTAAAGAAACATAATGGTCAGTGACCCACCACTGTGTGAGACTGCATCAAAGGGAAATAAAAAACCCAAAACCTCATGTAGAAAATTAAATTTCTCAATAACCAGATCAAAATGAGTGTTGAGAGACAGAGTACTGCTTTTATAACAAGGAGATCTGCATTCTAATCAATGTTTGAGACTTTATTTGTTCTTTTAACTCTTTAATCTCTCCTCACCTCTGGAGAAATTGTATAAACAAGGTGAATGCTCAGTGGAATCTATAGCCCTCCCTCTGCCAGAGCTTTAACTAATGGGTGAATGCCGTGTCCTCTCTGTTACCAAGGCTGAGCGTGAGAAAACAATGTTAGATGCGTCTTGGTTATATAATGGATAGTATCATTGTTACTTCCGAATAAAAGGATATCGAAAAGATATCAAGGAATTCCAAACGAAGTGCATTTTACAGACCACGGAAATTACAAGTACCTGTAACTCGTACTGTGTGAATATGAGGTTCTGCCTATTTCTTATGACATACAAGTTTTGCTGTTAGTTCCGCTTACTGGAAGATGCCGTGTTCATATCAAGGGATGTCAAAACTCTGTTTTAAAACTGCAATCCCAACCTTACCCCTACAGCAGGACCAGCAAACCAGGGAATGCTGGGAGCTGGTTGTAGTTTGGAGCTCTGGACGGCTGAAGGATGGACATCACAGGTCATATACTGCATTGGTTTTATTACTTTAGTTTGTTATTTTTACAGGTGTTTGAGGTAGTCACATGGTCTGTGACATCACCGAGTACTATTGATGTGACATTAATACATGAATGACTGTCTGTTTAATTATAGTCTTTATAAAGAGGCGCTTAGTTAAATTTAGTAGCATTCAGTATTATTATATAAATATTAATTATATAATATTATGTTATTTTTTATATAAGATATTATGAGGTACCTCCTACTTTAAGATATAAGGATAATAGTCTACCAGTTGTTCGACTGCTATAAAAAGCATTAGGCGTGTACCCTCTGTGTTTAACCTTCACTGATTCAGTACACGGTTGTGATATAAACATGTACATAGCTGCCATAGTGCCACACCTATCTGTAATATTGGGTTTTGCAATAAAAAGAACCGTGTGACCCTGGGGGGAAGTTGAATGATGGTATGAGATGGAGGTCCACATCGGGTTCTAAGTAGAGTAATATGCCCTCATGTGGCTGTCACATGTTTAATGTGAAGATCTTCAGTAGATTTATCTCTTCCTGTAAGATCAGGTCCTGATAGGATTCTAGACCGAACCGTTCATCCGCGGAACAGACTATGATTGGAGAGGAATTTACATTCTTGATGAAAAATTATAATGGCAAAATCTCAGTGCGATTGAACATCCATTACAATTATCTGAGTTGTTTTGTGTAATGATGGAACGTTTTCCAGTTTGTGGTTCCAGTTATTAAAACCCAAACACTTTTCCTGGGGTTTACCGCACCGTGGTTGATTGAAATATGGAGAATGGGAAAGTACCTTCTAAAACAAACATTACCCGGACTATTCGTACTCAATGGAGAACCAGATCATTACATTTTCCTGTCTTCACCTCCCACCACACACACAAGTCACACAGGACAAGGGGTTAGTGTTCTTAATAATACTATACAAACATCCTAAATCTAAGCCATTCATCAGATGCCCACAATATAATTCCCTTTTGGACACAAATTAATTGTGCACTAACTGTTACATTTTATTGAGGATGATGGTAGTGTAGTCTACTAGGTAGAGTGCTGTTTGTTCTGATATCATTTAATGTATGGTTATAGGGAATAAATACAAATCTTGAGGGACACTAACTGCCGCTTTCAATCCATCCTTGTGCTGCCATTGTGTTCTATAGAGATTCTGGAAGGATTTAATTGTCAGGTGAGAAAGGCGTTTAAAATTAAAGACCCCCCAGCTGAGCATTCCAATACCCAATCCGAGGATCCTCCCATTTTGACTTGTGGATTTATTCTTACCAGGGTTTTATTCAATAAAGTTCATCGGTTAAAATGTGCTAATTTTGCCCCAACCAAATCAGATGTTAGATTTACAAATGTTAAATAAGATCTGATGGTTGGGGGCAAAATTAGCACATTTTTTAAACGATAAGAGCTTTTATTGAATCTCCCCATGGAGTCCAAGGTTGTATTGGTCATTAGTCCAAAGACAGGGTAAATTAAGGGACCCGGTCATTTTACGCTTTGTGTCTATAAAGGGACAAAAACACTACGATTATAGTAAAATTGGCATGTGATGTATAGAATTTAAAAAAGAAAACTATTCAACTATCATACCATATTAACCCCTTGAATACTACATGCAAAAATATACGATGGGGATTGTGAGATCCGTAAGGGGCATTGAAACCTTAATTTGTTACTATCATTTGTCATTTATTAGTTCTGCGATTGAGAGCTGTCTGGCAAATTGCGGAATTGCCTTAATCTTTTGCCTGACTTGGCGTAACCGTTGGCATTAAAAAGTCCTCAAATGCATCCACAACTGCGCCAGTACATCGCTTGTGGAGGTCGCATTTAATGGAAATCCGATCTTGAAAAGGCAATGCGACATAACGCTGCATCTCTTCAGCGACCCATAGTCCTTCTGTGGCCCTAATTCTATTGGGTCTATGCCAAAGTAAGATGTCCACTAGCCAGAAGTTGCAGAGGGGATCTGGGAAGAAAAGGAGGAGCAGTATCTGCGATTGGATTTATTCCTAAATAGCATTATAGAGTTATTATAATTAGAATTAAGCTATAGTGGTCCAGGCCCATATTATATGGGGAATAGCCTTATTTTATTGCAAAGGCAGATCATATTGGTGTATTCATTTGTGGGCTCGTGGTACGACATCAGTTTAGCGCTCCCAGAGTAAGGGTTTATCACTGTTGTATATATCGCTCCTTTATTTCCTTTCTCGGGAAAACAACCTTTCACTTACTGTAACATCCTTGGGTTTGAGGTTGGTAAAGGTTTTTCGTTCAACGTCTCAAGAATAAACTTAAAAGTCAGTTGATCTAACGCAATTAACGAATAACCCTTGGGTTTATTCTATGAGAAACTCTTTATTGAAACTCAACCTTTCTGTCTGCATATCTGCTGTGGAAGGTAAAAGGCAGGAATCCCCTTTAATAATTCCCAAACCAAGGGTCGACGTTGTTGGGGGCTCTCCAGGCTGATGTTGTCCCTTTATCCTTGCAGTTGCGGAGGATGTGAACGACCACCGTGCTGGCAAGATTTCATCGCCACATACAGTAATGAGCGAGCATCCAGGGGGACAGAATGTGGGAACTGTTAGAGAGGACCGAGTGACCGCCCTGGTTGGGTTTAGTTCGGACGACCCGACAGACCGGAGCCCCCACTGGAAGGCATGGTGCCCAGCAGTGCCCTTTGTATCTCTCACTCGCGTAGCAGCGTGGGAAAGAGTGGTTTTTTCCCTCCGGGAAAGGTAAGGGTTACCGTCTGTGTTCTGTATTAAATTGTGACAATTTAACTCTTGTAAGGTTCAGACCTGGAGACCTGAAAAATCTAGAACATGTATAAACAATATATTACGGATTGTGGTAGCTTGTTTCTACCCCCCCCCCCCCTTTTTTTTTTTTTTTACCTCTGTTGCTTCTCATAAAGAGAGGGGTGAGTGGTACTTTGAACTTTGACTGTGTTTCTGTGTTTTCATCTTATTGCCCTAGAGGGCACCCATTACCATGTCTTGTTCTGACCTAAATCGCTACATATGTTTATGTCTAACCAGTGGTAGTAATGTTCAGCTGCAGAAAAATCTACTAAAACACACAGCGAAAGACCAAACGCAAACAGCAGAGCCAAATGACAGTACTACCCAACATTCTTCCTTTAAATAGAGGTTAGCCTACCCTCCCAACATTCCCTTAAATAGATACACTATTGGAATACATTACACAGAGCTGTGATAAGATCAGGTTACTTATTATCCTCCCCAGCCTGTTACTATGTTATTTCTATAAGGTAACTATTAAAAGTTGATATGAGGTAAATACATCACACGAGATGTGCTAAGATAGGTTCACTTCAGATCCTCCCCCAGCTCTGTATCTGTTATTTCTATAAGGTGTAACTAATAAGTTGTGATATTGAGAATGACATACACAGAGCTCTGCAAGATCAGGTTCACTTAATTATCCTCCCCCAGCTCTTGTACTATGTATTTTATAAGTGTAACTTTAAAGTGTGATATTGAGAAATACATTACACAGAGCTGTGCTACGATCAGGTTCACTTAATTATCCTCCGCCTGCAGCTCTGTACTATGTATTCATAAGGTATAATTAAAGTTGTGAGATGAGAAAGAAATTTAACAGAGATGTGCTAAGATCAGTTCCACTTCATTATCCTCCCCTATTTCTAGAAGTGTAACTATTAAAGGGAATGTCAATAAAGGTAAGAAGCACACTACATTCTGTACAAACTCAGTGTGTGAAACAACATTCATCGTACGGGAGTTCCCCCAAAAAAGTTAATTGGTCGTTTTCCACGTAAATTTTATACACTGATGTACATGTGCTTAGTACATTTTAATTGACGTTTGATTCTCCAAACCCCGGGGGGGTTAGGGGGTGTTAAGAGGATTACACTACTGATTATTGCTCAAAAATAATAAAAAATAAAAGTAAAAATAACATTAAAGGGACACGCCCCGTAATGTTTCCTGTTGTGAGTTAATGAGGTTTGTGGCCAGTATGATGGGTGTAAGAGGGAATCCGTGTTTACCTTTACCGGAATAACAAGGCTGTGTCCAGACGGGGCAATGTTATCCTTAAAGGAACATTAAATCACCACATCACTGAGTCAGCTAACACATTCAGTGAGCTGACTAGTGTCATTACGTTCTAGTAAAAGTGAGGGGCACCTAGGGAAACCCACCCAAGCAACCGAGACATACAACTCAGAGCCAAGGGTGGCTTTGAATCGGCACCTCTGGCACGCAAGCTTTCTGGATAACCAATGAGCCCACCACCTGCCCATTATTCCCAATTGTGAGCAGCCTTGTAACTTCCCACAAGATGAGCTCCTGATTAATTAGGATGATTTACTGGCATCATGATGATCTGATGATGTTGTGTAATAGGGAATTAACCAGGTAGGTCCCGATTATACAGGGATCAGGGCGTGGTACCTACCTAGTTTATGTGTAATGTGTTTAGTAGTTTCCAATTAAACCATTTTCAATGATTCCCCAGGGTGATTGTTCTGGAGGACTGGGTTCAATCTCCAGGGGTGTTTGCAGGTCTCGGTTCTATCAGACTTAGCCAAAGCTGAGCCGAGAGCCTTTGCCAAGAAGACATCCAGTACATATTATCTTGGGGAGTGGAGAGGAAAGGCTGTCATCAGATATCCTGTAATAACAAGCACCGTCCACCCTCTAGGGCCCATAAAGCAGAATAATTGTCCCTGTAAGCAATTCACAATGATGGGTGAACCCAGCAGGTAGGTCCAAGAACAGGCAGGTCGCTTGGTTCCTGTATTGTATTATTATATGTTATAAATTGACAGACCATCCAGAGATTCCCCCAGAATCCCTGCCGCATAGTCATGGTTCAAAGTCACTAGATTTCTACATCATGTTCCAATATGTGGTTTCAACAACAGTTCCAAACACCTTTGCTGTATGGTCAGATTACATTTTCCTAAACCAATCCTTATCGGTCAGTTGATGATTTGCATCACATTATTTAGTAGGTTTAGTACATTGTTACGAATCTAATAAAATGAATAAAACAATTTGTATAAATCAGGTTTACAGTGTCCAATGCCTGATCTCTGTAGGAATTGAACCCAATAGGGGCCAGGGAAATATAAAAAAATTTGCAGAAAAAACCACAAATAAAAACAGCTTGGAACATAGCATTTTTTTCTTTGGGTAGTTTTATTTGTCTTATACAGCACAAAACTGTAGCATTTATTGTAATATACAGCACAAAGCTGTAGCATTTTATTGGAATATACAGCACAAAGCTGTAGCATTTTATTGGGAATATACGCACAAAGCTGTAGCATTTGATTGGTAAGATACAGCACCAAAGCTGTGTGTAGCTTTTATTGGTACTATACAGCACAAAGCTGTAGCATTTTATTGAGAATATTACGCAGGTGGTTGTACCCTTTATTGATAATATACAGCCAGTGTTGTGCCATTTATTGATTAATATACAGCACAAATCTGTAGCATTCTTATGATAATATACAGCACAAAGCTTGTAGCATTTTTATTGATAATATACAGCCAAAGCTGTAGCATTTTATGGTATATACAGCACAAAGCTGTAGCATTTTCTATTGGTAATATATAGCACAGTGTTGTAGCCATTTTGTGGTAATATTAAGCACAGTGTTGTACCATTTTATTGCATTAATATACAGAAACAAAGCTGTAGCGTTTATTGGTTAATATACAGCATAAAGTGTACCCTTTTTTTTGGTAATAACACAAAGCTGTTGGGGCTTGTACCTCAAAAAAATCTGGATGGTGGATGTTACAAGTTACTGGTTTATGATACATCGTGTTGTATTCAATGTAGATCAACTGGACTTGATCTAATTGGAATACAACAGATATACCATGACATGGATGAATGAGAACCTTCAAATGGATTGATACATAAAGTAGAGTTGATCTAGGGAAATTTCCGATGCACTTGAGCAGGAAGGAAATTTTTCCCCTTCTAATTTTGGTTGTTTTTTTTTTGCCCTCCTCTGGAATCACAGTTAGGCAGGAAATGAGGATATTGCTAGAGGGGTGGGGACTGGAGGATGGACGATGTCTTATTCAGCCTTTAACCTGTTTAAGAATTATGCTTTTAGATGACAGAGCATGGACCTAGCAAAGTATTTATTTTCAGTGCTGTATTTGCAATAAAATAGCATTTTTTTCATACGATTGGATATATATTGATTTCTGCCATCATTAATAAGTTAGCTGAGAATTTTTTCCAGGTCGAATTACATGTCTTCCTTTAAGCATAATGCTGTAACTGTAAGTTTCCCTGAAAGGGTAATATTGCAGTGTTTACAAGTGATTTTTGGAATCAGCAGTTGTGTCAGAATGTTTGTTTCTATCGGACCATTGGTCTGTCATCGCTCGGATGTGTCAGATCTCTGTCCCCCAGATCCCGACCATCAGTGGCCAGGGGTCACCCCGTTCGGTGCACGTTGGTGAATCCGTCTCCCTCTTCATCCTGTACAATTGGCTGATACAGAAACTTTCCATCACTGACTGCGGAATGGTCCCTTGTGTACGTGTTGTTGATGTAAAAGACCAATTTGTTGTTTGCAGGGATTTCAGTTTGGGAATTCAGCATTTTGTAGTTGATACTTTTTGGAAGGTTACGTTTCTCGGAAACAAAATCTATGATAAGTAAAAAAGTGTTGCAATTTTCAATTAACCGTCCACCACACAAGGAACACCACTAAAACCACTCACACCACCACAGACCCCCCCTCACACACACCACACAAAAGGACATACACACACAGACCCCCCCCAAAACACACCACAGACACATAAGGGCAGGACACACACATGAACAGGAGCATACTCACCAGACACCCCCCCCCCCACCCCCCCCCCACATAAAGACACCCACAAAACAGCTTTTATATCTGTTATTTTTTCTAAACTTTAAACACTAAATAAAATATATATATAGGACATCATTTAATTGCAAATGCTTATGCTGAGGAATGGTGTTTCCATTTCAAGATAAACTTGAACTCCCTCAATATACAGTTAGAGCTACACAGATCAATATATATTGGAATTATTCGAGGAACCTATTGACAGCAATCAAAATTGAAATTAACACTAGCGAGAAGTCCCTTAACAAGAGCTAAAATGTCCCTGTAATACTAGCAAGAATTGTCTGGTTAACAAGCTTCTAAAAGGTCTTTGACACTAGCAAGAATGTCTCGTTAACAAGAGGCTAAACTGGCCCTTTAACTAGAGGAAATTCCTAAACAAGAGCTTAAATGTCCCTTTCAACACTTAGCGAGAATGTCCTTTAACAAGAGCTAAAATGCCCTTAAAAAAACAACCAAGGAGAAAAATGTCTCTTTAAGATAGCGAGAATGCCCTTTACAAGAGCTAAATGCCCTTTAAGACTAGCGAGAATGTCCTTTACCACTAGCGAGAATGTCCTTAACAAGAGCTAAAAATGTCATGTAACACTAGGTGTGAAAGACCTTTAACATAGCGAGGAGAATGGCCTTTAACACTAGCGAGAATGTCCTTAACACTAGCGAGAATGTCCCTTTAACACTAGCGAGAATGTCCCTTAAAAACGAGCTAAAATGTCCCTTTAACAAGAGCTAAATGTCCCTACCAAGAGCTAAAATGTCCTTTAAGACTAGCGAAAATGCCTTTAACAAGAGCTAAAAGTCCCCTCTAACACTAGCGAGACGCCCTTTAACAAGAGCTAAAATGTCCCTTAAAACTAGCGGAGAATGTCCCTTAACAAGAACAAACTGTCCCCTTTAACAAAGAACAAACTGTCCCGTTAACACTAGCGAAGAATGCCCTTTAACAAGAACTAAAATGTCCCCTTTAACAAGAACTAAAATGTCGTAACACTAGCGAGAATGTCCCTTTTAACGAGCTAAATGTCCCGTTAAGAACTAGCGAGAATGCCTAACAGGAGCTAAATTAGTGTATAGTGTTCCCTTTAACACTACGAGAATGTCCCTTTGACAAGAGGAGAATGTCCCTTTAACACTAGACGAGAAGTCCCGTTAACACTACGAGATGTCCCTTAAACAAGAGCTAAATGTCCCCTTTAACAAGAGCTAACATGTCCCGTTAAACAAGAGCTAAAATGTCCTTTAACAAGGACCTACTAAAATGTCCCTTAACAAGAACTAAAATGTCCCTTAAACACTAGCGAGATGTCCCTTAACGAGCTAAAATGTCCCTTTAACAAGAGGAAAATGTCCCTTTAACACTAGCGAGAATGTCCCTGTAACAAGAAACTAAAAGTCCCTTCCAGAACTAAATTGTTCCCTTTAACACTAGCGAGAATGTCCCTTTAACCGAAGCTAAAGGTCCCTTAAGACTAGCGGGATTGGTGCGCCTTTAACAGGAGCTAAAATGTGTTATAGTGTTCCCTTTAACCACTAGCGAGAATGTCCTTGACAAGAGCTAAAATGTCCATTTAAAAGAGGCAAAATGTCCCTTTAACAAGAGCTAAAAAATGTCCCTTTAACAAGAGCTAAAATGTCCCTTTAACAAGAGCTAAAATGTCACTTAACAAGAGACTACAAAATGTCCTTTAACAAGAAGCAAACATGTCCCTTTAACAAGAGCTAAATGCCCTGTAACAAGAGCAAAATGTCCCTTTAAACACTAGCGAGAAGGTCCCTTTAACAAGAGCAAAAATGTCACTTTAACATAGCCAGACTGTCCCTTTAAAAGAGCTAAAATGTCCCTTTTACGACTAGCGAAAAATGCCTTTAACAAGAGCTAAAATGTCCCTCTAACACTAGCGAGACTGTCCCTTTAACAAGGAGCTAAAATGTACCTTAAAATAGCGAGAAGTACCTTAACAAGAACGAAAATGTCCCTTTAACAAGAATTAAAATGTCCCTTTACACTACGAGAATGTCCCTTTAACGAGCTAACTGTCCCCTTAAGACTAGCGAGAATGACCTTTGACAAGAGCTAAATAGTGTTATAGGGTTCCTTTAACAGCTAGCGAGAATGTCCCTTTAACAGAGCTATAAACATGTCCCTTTTAACACTAGCGAGGAATGTCCTTACCACTAGCGAGAATGTCCCTTTAACAAGAGCTACAAGTACCCTTTAACACGAGGTGAAAAGTCCCGTAACACTAGCGAGAATGTCCCTTTAACACTCGCGAGAATGTCCTTTAAAACACTAGCGAGAATGATCCTTTAAACACTAGCGAGAATGTACCTTTAACCTAGCGAGAATGTCCCCTTTAACACTGCGAGAATGTTCCATTTAACAAGAGCTAAATGTCCTTTAAACAGAGCTAAAATGTCCCTTTAACAAGAGCTAAATGTGACCTTTAAGACTAGCGAAAAATGCCCTTTAACACGAAGCTAAAATGGTCCCTCTAACACTAGCGAGACTGTCCCTTTAACAAGAGCTAAAATGTCCCTTTAAACCCTCGCGAGAAGGCCTTAACAAGAACTAAAATGTCCTTAACAAGAACTAAAATGTCCCTTTAACACTAGCGAGAAGTCCCTTTAACGAGCTAAAATGTCCCTTTAAGACTAGCGAAGAATGCCTTTAACAGGAGATAAAATAGTGTTATAGTGTTCCTTTAACACTAGCGAGAATGCCCTTTGACAAGAGCGAGGAATGCCCTTTTTCTAACACTAGCGAGAATGTCCCTTTAAAAATAGCGAAATGTCCCTTTAACCACAAACACTTTAAGCGAGAATGTCCCTTTAACAAGAGCTAAAAATGTCCCTTAACAGAGAGCTAAAAATGTACTTTAACATGAGCAAATGGCCCTTCTTAACAAGGGGGGGGGGAGCTAAAGTCCTTTAACAAGCGCTAAAATGCCCTTTAACAAGCGCTAAAATGCTCCCGTTAAACACTTAGCAAATGTCCTTAACAAGAGCAAAAATGTCCCTTTAAAACTAGCAAGACGTCCCTTAACAGAGCTAAAATGTCCCTTTAAGAATAGCGAAAAATGCCGTAACAAGAGCTAAATTTCCCTTCTAACCCACTAGCGGAGACTGTCCCTTTAAAAACAAGAGCTAAATTGTCCCTTTAACACTAGCGAGAATGTCCCTTTAACAAGAACTAAAATGTCCCTGTAACAAGAATTAAAAGTCCCTTAACCCTAGCGAAAATGTCCCTTTAACGAGATAAAATGTCCCCTTAAGACCTAACGAGAATGCCCTTTGAAAGAGTAAATAGGTATAGTTGTTCCTTGAACACTAGCGAGAATGTCCTTGGACCAATGAGCGCGAGAGAATGTCCCGTTAAACTAGCGAGAATGTCCCTTAACACTAGAGAGATGTCCCTTTAACACTGCTGTGCGGTGGCTGAGTGGCATCGATGGAACATTTTACTCTTTAGGGCACGGCCACACTGCAATGCAATGCACACGGAATTCGCATGTTTTGATGTCATGTGCGATTTCATTGCGTTTGCGCCTGCGTTTTTCATGTGATTACGATAAAAAATGTGGCGCGGAAATTGTGATCGCACACCGCGGTTTCAGTGCGTTGCCGCGATTTAACTGGAGGAAAAAAAACAAAAAAAAAAAGTAGGTGCAATAATCGCATGCGCAAACACAAAGAAGCGCGATCGTGTGGCTAGGCCCTTAAACATTAATTTACAAGACTTAAAGGGAAAGACTTGTTTCCTTTTTTATCAAAGGGAATTATCTCCTCTCCAGGTGGGATCTGGCGGTTTAATAGAGTTTCGACAGCCCATCTTTGTTTTTGGTCGAGAGGCCTCGTGATTTTTAACTTAAACATTTCAATGGTCTGAGCTCTGTGTTGCTCTTGGGCCACATCTTCAAGGGGGAAGATGGATCCAAATACAGCACCAGGCCTCTAGACAGGGAGAATAGGTTATTGTGTGTGAAAGAACAGAATAATGCTTTGTGGTGTTGGCCCCTGTCAGTGCTGATCAGACAATCAAAGATCAGGAACCAGGGCTGGGTTTAAACATCGCCTAGTTAAATCAAAGCCTAGATAAAAGAGAATCTAATAGAAACTTCCCTTGAAGTTATAAAAGATACATCTTTCCTATTGTTCTCCCTAGAGAATACCTTATCTTGCTTTACACAATGTGTACAAGCTATAGTAATAGTTCATCAGCGCTGCACTTAAAAGAACTTAAAAAATTAACAAATAATTTATTAACAATTATAAGATTTGAATCTTATAAGCTATAGCATGAAACAGCCTTCCACCTTAACCAATCCTTAAATTAAAGTCACTCCCACAAGCCACCACACCACCCCCTGTTGGGGGGTTTTTTTCACTGGTGGTGCAGATAAATTTGCCCAACAGTGGAGGATAAAAGGGAGGGCGAGATTGACAGCCACCCCTGCAACAAAGGTAAATTTCAAACCTTAAAGGGACCCCTTGTAAAAATTAGGGCCACAGAGAAAGACTTCGTTTCTTTTTTTTTTTTTTTTTTTCTCAGCAAGGGTCCCGGAACCCCTTGTTTGCCTTTAGTGTTTCCAGTAGCCACAGTTGGTTACAGACCCTGTGCTGAGCCGTGTTCCTTCACATGGCAGGAAATCAGAACGGAGGGGTGGACCTAAAGCAGAGATAGGTTGGGAAATTGTAACGGTTGGCAAAATGTTCCTTGGCCTTGGCAGACGTGTTAGATGAGTGGACATGTGGGGAGCCTTATTGAAGTCAGCAGTTAAATCAGGGGACAGGAGCATGGACTAGCCTAAGGAATCACCAAAACATGATATAACAGAGCCATTAGGACCCTGTGACCTAAATAAAACAGCTATTGACTGTGTCTTTGTGTCTGAGACTTAACACTTGCACACGGGTGGACTTTGGGGCTGATATTCTGTCCCCACAATTCCATGGTTAAATCAAATGCACTGGGTGAGATTTAATCCCAATCAAGCTTTCACAACATATTAAGTGGAGGGGCCACAGTGTTCTGTGCTGGTGCCACTTTATTTAATCTATTTATAATGATTTGGAAAGTGGTATTGTCAGCAGGGTTCTGTGTTTGCTGACGACACACAACTTGTCAACCATTAAAAAACTTAAGAGGACGGCTGTGCAAATCGTTACAGGGGATCTAGCTCAGTCCATTGGGCTGCTAAGTGGCAGATGACATTCAATGTTGATAATGGAAGGTGATGGATTTTGGACTTAAAAATCCTTGTGCTGCTTATACTATAAATGGCTCTGTGTTAGTGAATCCCTGTTGGAAAGGGATCTTGGAGTTTTGGTGGGATAACCAAACATAAAGGTAGCAAGCAGGCCGGCGGACAACACCGAGACACCAGCATGTACTGTCTTGTATAAAGAGAGGTATGGGATAAGGGAGGAAATTTATTCTCCCTCTTACAAAGCATGGTAAGGATTTGAAATATGGCAGGCAAATGTTGGAATCTGTGATTACAAAAAGGACATTTTGAAATGGAAAGGGTTCAGAGAAGGGCAAACTAAATTAATAAGGGGATTTGGGGAGCGGAATATGAAGAGAAACTGGAAAAAGGTAAAATTATGTACGCTGGAGAACGGCACTTGCGTGGGGATAGATTACTGTGTAAAATACATTAACGGGCCATTACAAATAAATATCTGGGGCATTGTTCACAATAGAACATGTCGTGACACGTGGACATCCCTTAAGAACTTGAAGATAAAAGGTTTTAGGATTAAAGTTGGAAAGGGTTTTTCACTGTGAGAACAGGTAATAAGACTATGGAATGTCTTCCAGTTGGACGTTGTTATGGAGGTTCATTGGTCATGTAATAAAAAAGATGGATGAGTTTTCACAAACAAGGAATGTTACAAGTACTGGTATGATACATAAAGTAGAGTTGGGAAAGGGTTGTCACTGAGAGAAACGGTAAAAGCTATATGGACTGGCTTCCAGTGGACGTTGTAATATGGCAGGTCATTGGTCAGTTATAAAAGCTGGATGAGTTTTCTACAAACAAGGAATGTACAAGTTACTGGGATTGATACATAAAGTAGAGTGGGAACGGGTTGTCACTGAGACGGTAAAGCTATGGAACGTCTTCAAGGGACGTTGTTATAGCAGTTCATTGGTCAGTTTAATAAAAGATGGATTGAGTTCTAAAAACAAGGAATGTTACAAGTTACTGGATGATACATAAAGTTAGGATGTTGGAAAGGGTTGGCACTGTGAGGAGAACGTAAAGCTATGAACTGTATTCCAGTGACGTTGTTCTGGAGGGTTCATTCGCAGTTTAATAAAAAGCGGATGAGTTTCTACAACAAGAATGTTACAAGTTATGGTATTGATACATAAGTAGAGTGGGAAAGGTTGTCACTGTGAGAACGGTAAAGCTATGGAACTGTTTCCAGTGGACGTTGTTATGGCAGGTCACTGGTCAGTTTAATAAATAAAAGCGTGGGGAGTTTCTCCAAACAAGCGAATGTTACAAGTTACTGGGATTCGATACATAAAGTAGAGTGGGAAAGGGTTTGTCAGGTGAGAACGGTAAAGCTATGAAACTTGTCTCCAGTGGACGTGTGATGGGCAGGTTCATTGGTCAGTTAATAAAAAGCTGGATGGATAGTTTTACAAACAAGGAATGTTACAAGTTACTGGTATTGAGTACATAAGTAGCGGTGGGAAAGGGTTTGTCACTGTGAGAATGGAAAGCTATGGAACTGTTCTTCAGTGGACGTTGTTATGGCCAGTTCATGGTCAGTTTATAAAAAAGTTGGATGGGTTTCTACAACAAGGAATGTTACAAGTTACTGGTATGATTACATTAAAGTAGAGTTTGGGAAAGGGTTTGTCACTGTGAGAACGGGGTACAGTCTGGAACGTCTTCCAGTGACGTTGTATGGCAGGTTCATTGGTCAGTTTAATAAAAAGGCTGGGTGAGTTTCTACAACAAGGAATGTTAAAGGTACTGGGAGTGATACAGAAAGTAGAGTTGAAAATCCAGGGAAATTTCCCATTGCCACTTGGAGACAGAAGGAATTTTTTTCCCCTTAGAAATTTGGTTGGTTTTTTTGGCCTTCTTCTGGGGATTAACAGTTAGGGAGGTAATGAGGATCTTGATAGATGGGTTGGACTGGATGAAACGTTTGTCTTTATTCAACTCAAAATAGGATACTATACTATATATTATTATTGCAAAATAAAGCCAAAAATCTCCCCTCCAGTACATACTGAGTGTCGGTCCCTGATAATGAATCTCCCCTCTCGGTATAACATACTGAGGTCTATACCCTGATAATGATCTACCTATCTGTATAACGTACTGAGGTCTACCTGATAATGATCTCCCTACTCTGTATAATGTTACTGAGAGTGTCGCTGTACCCTGATAATGATCTCCCCTCTCTGTATAACGTACTGAGTGTCTGTAACCTGTACTGATCTCCTATCTGTATTAACGTACTGAAGTGCTGTACCTTGATAATGATCTCCCCTATCTGGATAAACGGAGGAGTCGTCTGTACCCTGATAATGATCGCCATCTCTGTTAACGTACGGAGTGTCTGTACCTGATAAGAGCTCCCCTCTCTGTAAATGTAACTGAGGACTGTACCTGAAAGGATCTCCCCTCTCTGTTATAACGCCACTGAGTGTCTGGACCTGATTAATGATCTCCCAATCTTCGTATAACGTACTGAGTGTCTGACCCTGATTAATGATCTCCCCTCTCTGTATAACGTACTGAGTGTCTGTACCCTGATATGATCTCCCCTATCTGTATAACGTACTGAGGTCTGTACCCTGATGATGATCTCCCCTCTCTGATAACGTACTGAGTGGTCTTTACCCTGATAATGATCTCCAATCTCTGTATAACGTACTGAGTGTCTGTTAACCTGAATAATGATCTCCCTCTCTGATATAGTACTGAGGTCTGTACCCTGATATGATCTCCCATCTATGTATAATTAATGAGTGACTGTCCCTGATAATTGATCTGCCTCTCTGGATAACGCATGAGTGTCTGTACCCTGATAATGATTTCCCCTCTCGTATAACGCTTTAACTGAGTGACTGACTACCCGATAATGATCTCCCCTCTCTGTATAACGTACTGATGTCTGTACACCTGATAATGACTCCCCTCTCTGTATAACCGTACTGAGTGTCTGTACCCTGATAATGATCTCCCCTTCTGTTATAACGTTACTGAGTGTCTGTACCCTGATAATGATCTCCCCTCTCTGTTATATATCGTACGAGTGTCGTACCCTGATAATGACCCCCTCTCGGTATAACGTACTGAGGTGTCTGTTACCCTGATAAGATCATCCCTCAGTCTTTATAAAGGAATGGGGCTGTTACCCTGATAATGATCCCTTCTCTGTATACGTACTGGTGTCTGTACACATGATAATATTCTACCCCTCTGTATAACGTACTGAGTGTCTGTACCCTGATAATGATCTCCCCTCTATGTATAAAGTAATGATGTTGAATGTACCCGAGAATGATCTCCCATCTCTGTATAACGTACTGGAGTGTCTGTACCGCTAGATTCCCTCTCGGTATAACGTACTGCGGGTCTGTACCTGATAATGGATTCTCCTGCTGTAAACGTACTGAGTTCGTACCATGAAGAATGATATCCCTCTCTGATATCGTCCTGAGTGTCTGTACCATGATAATGATCTCCCCTCTCTGTATAAGTAACTGAGTGTGCGTCATGTACCCGTAATGATCTCCCTCTCTTCTTAACGTACTGAGTGTCTGTACCTGATAATGATCTCCCCTCTCTGTATAAGTAATGAGGGTCTGTACCCTGATATGATCTCCCTCTCTGTATAAACGTTACGGAGTTATGTATGATGAGTAATCCTCTGCTGTGATTGTAAAGTTCCATATAAATGAGTTGTTACGTTGTGTCCATCATGTAAACGGTTTTCGCGTGTCCCATCGTCAGTGGTTTTAGTGATCTACATAGCCCTCCCCAGTCTCCGCCCCTCTGCAAGGTGGTGACAAGTTTCATGTCCCTGCACTGTGAGTTAGTGTGGACTGTGTGAGCTGTGAGGTTGCAGTGCATGGGTCCAATAGACCATTGGACCTTATGAGTCTGCACTGGACCATAGAAGGATCTGGTCCGTTATGAAGGGTGCAGCGCCAACCTACCCCCATGGCTCCTTTCTGGGATGGATCTGTGCAAGTGCTGCCTGTGTTTCCTAAGCAGAGGTTGTAATATGTGCATGTGCCAGTTGTTACTGGTTCTCACGGGTGCGTGTGGTGTGGCTGGTGTCACCCTTGTGATGGAGCAGGCTCTGTGTTTGTATGGGCAATGGGTTAGTCAAATGGGATGAGACAACCCCCTTTCCCGTGCACTGGTCCAGTCTGACAGCACGTTAACCCTGATATAACCCCCGCGTAAAGGACATAGAGCCTGGAGTGCTGGGGATGTTAGTTCATTTGCAGCTGAGGGCTAGAGATTTATTAGCGCTGATCCTGTAATATGTGTAGGGGTAATTTTTATTTTCTCTGATAACCAATAATGTTTTAAGTTTGGTTATCAGAGACCAAATTACCATGTGCCAGTCATTAACACCAGCCTTCCCTATGTCCAGTCTGTGCCCCATTGACACAGGCTTCCCTAGTGTATGTGACCGTCTGTGTCCACCTGACACAGGTCTTCCCTAGTGTATTGTACCAGTCTGTGCCCTGACACAGTCCTTCAAAACTCAGTTTGTACCAGTCCTGCTGCCCACCGTGACACAGGTCTTTCCCTAGGATGTACCAGTCTTGGATCCACCGAATGACACAGTTCCCTAGTGATGGACCAGTCTGATGCCACCGTGACCAGGTCTTCCCTAGATGTATTACCATGTCTGTGCACACCTTACACAGGTCCTCCTAGTGTATGTACCAGTCTGTGCCACCTTGCACAGGTCTCCCTAGTTAGTACCGTATCTGTGCCACTGACAGGTCTTCCTAGTGTATGTTCCAGTCTGTGCCACCTTGAAAGGTCTTCCCTAGTGTATTACCAGTCTGTGCCACCTTGCACAGTCTTCCCTAGTGTATGTACAGTCTGTCCACCTTGACACAGGTCTTCCCTAGTGTATTTACCAGCTGTGCCACCTTGACACAGGTCTTCCCTATGTATGTACCGCTGTGCCCTTGACACAAGGTCTTCCCTAGTGATGTACCAGTCTTGGCCACCTTGAAACAGGTCTTCCCTAGTGTATGTACCAGTCTGTGCCACTCTGACACAGGTCTTCCTAGGTATGACCAGTCTGTGCCACCTTGACACAGGTTCTTCCCTAGGTGTATTCCCAGTCATGTGCACCTTGACACAGGTCCTTCCCCAGTTTATGTACCATCTGTGCCACCTGACACAGGTTTCCCTAGTGTATGTACCAAGTTATGTGCAACCTTGAACAACAGGTTCTCTCCTAGTGTATGTTACACGTTGTGCCCACCTTGACAAAGGTACTTCACCTAAGTTAGTTAGTCGTTGCCACCTTGACACAGTTCCTCAGTGTATGTACCAGTCTTCCACCTTTGACACTGGGAAACCTGTGTCAAGTGGCACAGCACTGGTACATACCTAGTGGAAGACCTGGTCAGATGTGGCACAGACGGGTAAATACACTAGGGAAGACCCTGTTTCACAGGTGGCAAAGACTGGTACATCACTAGGGAAGACCTGTGTCAAGTGGCACAGACGGGGTACATACACGAGGGAGACCTGTGTCCAAGGTGGGCACGACTGGTGAATACACTCGGGAAGACCTGTGTCACGGTGCACGACTGGTACATACACAGGGGAAGAGCTGTGGCAAGGTGGCACAGACTGTACAATACTCTAGGGAAGACCTTGTCAAGGTGGCACAGCTGGTACGTACACAGGGAAGACCGTGTCAGGCAATCACATGCCTGGTACATTCCACTAGGAAGACCTATGTCAAGGTGGCACAACGGTAATACACAGGGAAACCTGTGTCCAGTAGTGGCAGCACTGGTTCGATCACTAGGTAACCTATGTCAGGTCTTCCCTAGTGTATGTACCAGTCTGTGCCACCTTGACACAGGTCTTCCCTAGTGTACCAGTCTGTGCCACCTTGACACAGGTCTTTCCTAGTGTATGTACCAGTCTGTGCCACCTTGACACAGGTCTTCCCTAGAGTATGTACCAGTCTGTGCCACCTTGACACAGGTCTTCCCTAGTGTATGTACCAGTCTGTGCCACATTGATGCGGGGCAGTGCTGGACACGATAGGCCAGTACAGCTCCAACTGTCTTCCCACCTGATCTTGTTGCTCCGGCACCTCTATAACCATATCCGGTATCTCCGCACGGTCAGATTCTCTATTGTGTTGATCAATTTGCTTTGTCTGTCTTTACAATCACACATGGGGGGGGATTTAAATAGACGGGGAACTTCCCTCCTGTTTGTTCTCCCAGTAATTCTAGGAAATCCGTGTGCAGTTTGACTGAATTAATCCTTTCAGGAATGAGAGATCAGGCAGATAGTGGGAGATAAGGAGAGATAATCACAGGACCTGGGCCCTGGGGAGATGAGAATAGATGAAAGTATCAGACACACTTCCTGCCTGGAGATCATGGGAGGTCAGTGGGGGTTTTGTGCAGTGTAAAGGCGGCCATACACATGGAAGATATTCCCATCCAATGGGATTTGTTGAATATCAGACATGTGTATGGATAGGGCGTGATGTCCTCAAACTATCGCCGTCGGCATTGCAACCAATCGACCCGATGGGAACATTTATGTTGGATAGTTCCCTTTTCTGCAGTATAGGGAGCCAATAACATTGATGGTGTGTATGGGTGCAACCAACACCGGCCTAATTCATCATATTGAGATGGAATCGGAAACTTCGACCCAATAGGCCAGTTGAACGGTCAAAACATTGCCAGTCAAACGAGAAAGGACTGACTGGTTCATCCATTGATGTCTGCAAGATCAGCCGAAATTTACCGGCCTGTCTGATCGAACGCTTATCTGATTTAGACGGACATTGGGCTGTCGTGGGCGAGAATTACAGACGAAATTTCCTCACGATCAACCTACACGGGTGGTCGATTGATCCAATATCAGTCCATACATGGGTCCATTCAATCAAATTGGTCATTTGCCCTGTGTATGGGCTTCTGTTTAATAGACAGGTCGTCAATATCTGGCACTTTACGATCTTCTCTTAAAGGACAACTCCACCCACATAATAACATCTTTTAGAAAGAATGGCCTCTTTATAATATGTTGATATATATATATCATGTCCTATGAATTCATTACTGGATGCCTGCTATGCTTCTGGATGCCTCATGGAAACTGAGCCATTTAGACATTATTAAACAATACAGATATACAGTATGTCTGTATATGTTTATTGTATATAGCGCCACTTGGGGACGCACGCTGTACAGTATAACAATACAGATTATACAGTATGTATGTATAGGTTTATTAATAGCGCCACTTGGGACACAGCGCTGTACATTATAACAAATAAAGATATACATTATGTAGTATATGTTTATTTATACTAGCACACCTTTGGGTTACACCGGCTGTACCTTATCAACAATACAGGATTATACAGTATGTATGAATATGGTATTTATATAGCGCCCACTTGGGGAAACAGCGCTGTACATTATAACAATTACAGATTATACAGTATTGTATGATATATGTTTATTTATATAGCGCCCACTTGGATCCACAGCGCTGTACATTTAAAAATACAGATTAACAGTATGTATGTATATGTTTATTTAATAGCGCCATGGGGTACACAGCCGCTGTTTACGTATAACAATAAGGATTACAGTATGTATGTATGTGTATTTATAAAGGCGCCAATTGGGGGAACGCCGCGCGGTACATTATAACAATACAGATTATTCAGTATGTATGTATATGTTTATTTAATAGCCCATTGGGGACGCAGGCTGTACTTATAACAATACAGATTATAAAGTATGTATGTATATGTTTATTTATATACGCCCCCCTGGGGACACAGCGCTTACATTATTAACAATACAGGATTATACAGAGTATGTATATGTTTATTATATAGCACCACTGGGGGACACAGCGTGTACATGTATAACATACAGATTATACAGTATGTATGTATATGGTTTATTTATCTAGCCGCCACTTGGCGGACCACAGGCGGTAAATTATAACAATAAAGATTAACAGTATGTATGTATATGTTTATTAATAGCGCCACGGGGGACACGCGCGGTTGTACTTTAACAATACAGATTATACAGTATGTATGTGTAGTTTATTTATGATCGCGCCATGGGGGACACAGCGCTGTTTTGTACTTATAAATAAGTTATACGATGTATGTATATGTATTTTATATAGCGCCACTGGGTGTACACAGCGCTTGTTTTACATTTATAACAATGACAGATTTATACAGTATGTATGTATATGTTATTTAAAGGGACGCACTGGGGAAACAGCGCTGTAAGTTATACAATTACAGATTATACAGTATGTATATGTTTATTTATTATAGCGCCCTGGGGAACAGGCTGGACATTAAACAATACAGATTATACAGTATGTAGTCTATGTTTTATTATTATAGAGCCACTTGGGTACACAGCGCTGTACATTAAAACAAATACAGATTTGATACAGTATGTATGTATATGTTTATTTATATAGCGCCACTTGGGTACACAGAGCTGGACATTATAACAATACAGATTTATGACAGTATGTATGTATATGTTTATTATTATAGCGCCACTGGTACACAGCGCTGTACATCCTATAACATACAGTTATACCAGTATGGATGTATATGTTATTATATAGCGCCACTTGGGTACACAGCGCTGTACTTATAACAATACAGATTATACAGTATGTATGATATGTTATTTATATACGACGCCACTGGGACACAGCGCTGTACATCTATATACAATTACAATTATACAGTATGTATGTTATGTTTATTATATAGCCGCCACTTGGGTACCACAGAAGCTGTTACATATAACAATACCGATTATACAGTATGTATGTAATATGTTTATTATATAGCCGCCACTTGGTACACAAGCACTGACATTATACCAATACAGGATGATACAGTATGTAGGTATAGTTTATTTTTTATATAGCGCCACTCTTGGGTACACAGCGCTGTACATTATAACAATACAGATTATACAGTATGTATGTATAGGTTTATTATATAGGTTGACACTTGGGGAACCACAGCGCCGGTACATTATAAAACAATACAGATATTATACAGTATGGATGTAATGTTATTTTATATAGGCCACTTGGGACACAGTGCTGTACATTATAACAATAAAGCTTATACGTATGTATGTATAGTTTTTTATATAGCGCCACTTGGGGAAACAGTGCGTACATTATAACAATACAGATATACATCTGTATGTATATGTTTATTTATATAGCGCCAATGGAGTACACAGCGCTGTACATTATACAATACAGTTATGCGTATGTATTTATATGTTTATTGATATAGCGCACTTGGGGATTACAGCGCTGTACATTAGAACAATACAATATACAGTATGTATGTATATGTTTATTTATAATAGCGCCACGTGGGTACCAGCGCTGTACCTTATAACAATACAGATTATACAAGTATTATGTATATGTTTATTTATTATAGCACCAATGGGGGACACATCGCGACATTATAACAATACGATTATACAGTAGATGTATATGTTATTTAATAGCACCATTGGGGACACAGCACTGTAATTATGAACAATACAGATTATACAGTTAGGTATGTATATGTTTATTATATAGCGCCACTTGGGTACACAGCGCGACACTATAACAATACAGATCGATCCATGATCAGATAGATAAAAATTAAATTTAATTTCCTTACGGTTAAGAACATATATATATAAATGATGTATAAATTGATATAAGTGCAAACAAAGCCTGACACATTAGGAATGAGATCCCTGCACCAAAGAGCTTACAATCTAAGGGGAGGGGACAAAGTACAGATACAAGGGGGGGGGACATGAGAGTAGCCTTACGTTGGAAACTGGGGGGACAATAGACCCATAATAGATAGGCCCCCCCCCCAAGTAGGAGATCCGTAGTGTTAACTCCATCAGTACTGCAGTTTCTTTCTTACAAGAAGTTGTTAACTCCCAGCATGCAAATGTGCTCCGTTTCCAGTTGTGTTCTTGTAGAGGTGAAGAAGTTAAAGGCCACCCAGATCCAACAGCATGGAGACGGCCTTTGTACAGGGCCAACACAGCCGTATTACAGGGTCCATTGCAACTATGATTGACAGGCAGTCAAAGTTTACTGTTACACAATGTTTATCAGAGGATGAGAGTAATTCCACAAAAGTAAGACCACCATTGCTGGGAAGTAATGTAGATGACCACAGTACATCTGTTGGCAGTTTAATCTGCCTACATTTCCCAGGCATTCTCTATAATACAGAAGATAAACCAGTTCTGTTAATCATGGCTCTTATCACACTGTTAATGTGCACGGGGTTAAGGGGTGGTAAGTGCCGGTTAAGAATGTAGAAAATATAGGATAGGGATGCAATAGTGAACAGAATTGAACGACTAGTTTGAAGGTTTAAGCTGTTGCAGGTGCCATGGGACCATTTATATCACTTGTCATATCAGAGGATAGATGAAGAGTTAATTATCCCTGGATCAGAGATTAGTCAGAGACCTGAAGAAGGAGGCAGCTTGCATGTCTGTGAATCATTTCCATTCAGCTTAGAAGAACTGGATCCATGTCCCATTTAACATTACTCCAAATTCAACCATGCCAGATACTTGTTGATTGGAGTCTTGGTTCTACATGTAAAACCACATATAAGGGTCAGAGTGGTTGTGTCCTACTGAACTAATAATTGGCTGACCCCACACCTGGAAACAAGAACCTGACCCCCCGTTAAAGGCAAACTAAATCTAAATGATTAAAGGCTCAATTGAAAGGAGAACTAAACCCAAATTTTTACACTCAAGAATTGAACATTTCCAATCTAAAAACACCAATAAACTATAAAAGAGCAATACAGTTAAATAGCATTAACGTAAATGTTACCACTTGAGACCTGGGTGAAATAACTATGTGTATGTACAGCGATGCGCCAACACCCCTGATTTCAGTCACAGTGCCTTCCCTTGCCTTAATCTGTCCTGTTAAAAAGGATTGGCTAGAGGCTACTAGTGGGGTGACCAATTGTGACAAGTTCAGGCAGTATAATAGAACTGAGCATGTGTAAAGAAACATAATGGTCAGTGACCCACCACTGTGTGAGACTGCATCAAAGGGAAATAAAAAACCCAAAACCTCATGTAGAAAATTAAATTTCTCAATAACCAGATCAAAATGAGTGTTGAGAGACAGAGTACTGCTTTTATAACAAGGAGATCTGCATTCTAATCAATGTTTGAGACTTTATTTGTTCTTTTAACTCTTTAATCTCTCCTCACCTCTGGAGAAATTGTATAAACAAGGTGAATGCTCAGTGGAATCTATAGCCCTCCCTCTGCCAGAGCTTTAACTAATGGGTGAATGCCGTGTCCTCTCTGTTACCAAGGCTGAGCGTGAGAAAACAATGTTAGATGCGTCTTGGTTATATAATGGATAGTATCATTGTTACTTCCGAATAAAAGGATATCGAAAAGATATCAAGGAATTCCAAACGAAGTGCATTTTACAGACCACGGAAATTACAAGTACCTGTAACTCGTACTGTGTGAATATGAGGTTCTGCCTATTTCTTATGACATACAAGTTTTGCTGTTAGTTCCGCTTACTGGAAGATGCCGTGTTCATATCAAGGGATGTCAAAACTCTGTTTTAAAACTGCAATCCCAACCTTACCCCTACAGCAGGACCAGCAAACCAGGGAATGCTGGGAGCTGGTTGTAGTTTGGAGCTCTGGACGGCTGAAGGATGGACATCACAGGTCATATACTGCATTGGTTTTATTACTTTAGTTTGTTATTTTTACAGGTGTTTGAGGTAGTCACATGGTCTGTGACATCACCGAGTACTATTGATGTGACATTAATACATGAATGACTGTCTGTTTAATTATAGTCTTTATAAAGAGGCGCTTAGTTAAATTTAGTAGCATTCAGTATTATTATATAAATATTAATTATATAATATTATGTTATTTTTTATATAAGATATTATGAGGTACCTCCTACTTTAAGATATAAGGATAATAGTCTACCAGTTGTTCGACTGCTATAAAAAGCATTAGGCGTGTACCCTCTGTGTTTAACCTTCACTGATTCAGTACACGGTTGTGATATAAACATGTACATAGCTGCCATAGTGCCACACCTATCTGTAATATTGGGTTTTGCAATAAAAAGAACCGTGTGACCCTGGGGGGAAGTTGAATGATGGTATGAGATGGAGGTCCACATCGGGTTCTAAGTAGAGTAATATGCCCTCATGTGGCTGTCACATGTTTAATGTGAAGATCTTCAGTAGATTTATCTCTTCCTGTAAGATCAGGTCCTGATAGGATTCTAGACCGAACCGTTCATCCGCGGAACAGACTATGATTGGAGAGGAATTTACATTCTTGATGAAAAATTATAATGGCAAAATCTCAGTGCGATTGAACATCCATTACAATTATCTGAGTTGTTTTGTGTAATGATGGAACGTTTTCCAGTTTGTGGTTCCAGTTATTAAAACCCAAACACTTTTCCTGGGGTTTACCGCACCGTGGTTGATTGAAATATGGAGAATGGGAAAGTACCTTCTAAAACAAACATTACCCGGACTATTCGTACTCAATGGAGAACCAGATCATTACATTTTCCTGTCTTCACCTCCCACCACACACACAAGTCACACAGGACAAGGGGTTAGTGTTCTTAATAATACTATACAAACATCCTAAATCTAAGCCATTCATCAGATGCCCACAATATAATTCCCTTTTGGACACAAATTAATTGTGCACTAACTGTTACATTTTATTGAGGATGATGGTAGTGTAGTCTACTAGGTAGAGTGCTGTTTGTTCTGATATCATTTAATGTATGGTTATAGGGAATAAATACAAATCTTGAGGGACACTAACTGCCGCTTTCAATCCATCCTTGTGCTGCCATTGTGTTCTATAGAGATTCTGGAAGGATTTAATTGTCAGGTGAGAAAGGCGTTTAAAATTAAAGACCCCCCAGCTGAGCATTCCAATACCCAATCCGAGGATCCTCCCATTTTGACTTGTGGATTTATTCTTACCAGGGTTTTATTCAATAAAGTTCATCGGTTAAAATGTGCTAATTTTGCCCCAACCAAATCAGATGTTAGATTTACAAATGTTAAATAAGATCTGATGGTTGGGGGCAAAATTAGCACATTTTTTAAACGATAAGAGCTTTTATTGAATCTCCCCATGGAGTCCAAGGTTGTATTGGTCATTAGTCCAAAGACAGGGTAAATTAAGGGACCCGGTCATTTTACGCTTTGTGTCTATAAAGGGACAAAAACACTACGATTATAGTAAAATTGGCATGTGATGTATAGAATTTAAAAAAGAAAACTATTCAACTATCATACCATATTAACCCCTTGAATACTACATGCAAAAATATACGATGGGGATTGTGAGATCCGTAAGGGGCATTGAAACCTTAATTTGTTACTATCATTTGTCATTTATTAGTTCTGCGATTGAGAGCTGTCTGGCAAATTGCGGAATTGCCTTAATCTTTTGCCTGACTTGGCGTAACCGTTGGCATTAAAAAGTCCTCAAATGCATCCACAACTGCGCCAGTACATCGCTTGTGGAGGTCGCATTTAATGGAAATCCGATCTTGAAAAGGCAATGCGACATAACGCTGCATCTCTTCAGCGACCCATAGTCCTTCTGTGGCCCTAATTCTATTGGGTCTATGCCAAAGTAAGATGTCCACTAGCCAGAAGTTGCAGAGGGGATCTGGGAAGAAAAGGAGGAGCAGTATCTGCGATTGGATTTATTCCTAAATAGCATTATAGAGTTATTATAATTAGAATTAAGCTATAGTGGTCCAGGCCCATATTATATGGGGAATAGCCTTATTTTATTGCAAAGGCAGATCATATTGGTGTATTCATTTGTGGGCTCGTGGTACGACATCAGTTTAGCGCTCCCAGAGTAAGGGTTTATCACTGTTGTATATATCGCTCCTTTATTTCCTTTCTCGGGAAAACAACCTTTCACTTACTGTAACATCCTTGGGTTTGAGGTTGGTAAAGGTTTTTCGTTCAACGTCTCAAGAATAAACTTAAAAGTCAGTTGATCTAACGCAATTAACGAATAACCCTTGGGTTTATTCTATGAGAAACTCTTTATTGAAACTCAACCTTTCTGTCTGCATATCTGCTGTGGAAGGTAAAAGGCAGGAATCCCCTTTAATAATTCCCAAACCAAGGGTCGACGTTGTTGGGGGCTCTCCAGGCTGATGTTGTCCCTTTATCCTTGCAGTTGCGGAGGATGTGAACGACCACCGTGCTGGCAAGATTTCATCGCCACATACAGTAATGAGCGAGCATCCAGGGGGACAGAATGTGGGAACTGTTAGAGAGGACCGAGTGACCGCCCTGGTTGGGTTTAGTTCGGACGACCCGACAGACCGGAGCCCCCACTGGAAGGCATGGTGCCCAGCAGTGCCCTTTGTATCTCTCACTCGCGTAGCAGCGTGGGAAAGAGTGGTTTTTTCCCTCCGGGAAAGGTAAGGGTTACCGTCTGTGTTCTGTATTAAATTGTGACAATTTAACTCTTGTAAGGTTCAGACCTGGAGACCTGAAAAATCTAGAACATGTATAAACAATATATTACGGATTGTGGTAGCTTGTTTCTACCCCCCCCCCCCCTTTTTTTTTTTTTTTACCTCTGTTGCTTCTCATAAAGAGAGGGGTGAGTGGTACTTTGAACTTTGACTGTGTTTCTGTGTTTTCATCTTATTGCCCTAGAGGGCACCCATTACCATGTCTTGTTCTGACCTAAATCGCTACATATGTTTATGTCTAACCAGTGGTAGTAATGTTCAGCTGCAGAAAAATCTACTAAAACACACAGCGAAAGACCAAACGCAAACAGCAGAGCCAAATGACAGTACTACCCAACATTCTTCCTTTAAATAGAGGTTAGCCTACCCTCCCAACATTCCCTTAAATAGATACACTATTGGAATACATTACACAGAGCTGTGATAAGATCAGGTTACTTATTATCCTCCCCAGCCTGTTACTATGTTATTTCTATAAGGTAACTATTAAAAGTTGATATGAGGTAAATACATCACACGAGATGTGCTAAGATAGGTTCACTTCAGATCCTCCCCCAGCTCTGTATCTGTTATTTCTATAAGGTGTAACTAATAAGTTGTGATATTGAGAATGACATACACAGAGCTCTGCAAGATCAGGTTCACTTAATTATCCTCCCCCAGCTCTTGTACTATGTATTTTATAAGTGTAACTTTAAAGTGTGATATTGAGAAATACATTACACAGAGCTGTGCTACGATCAGGTTCACTTAATTATCCTCCGCCTGCAGCTCTGTACTATGTATTCATAAGGTATAATTAAAGTTGTGAGATGAGAAAGAAATTTAACAGAGATGTGCTAAGATCAGTTCCACTTCATTATCCTCCCCTATTTCTAGAAGTGTAACTATTAAAGGGAATGTCAATAAAGGTAAGAAGCACACTACATTCTGTACAAACTCAGTGTGTGAAACAACATTCATCGTACGGGAGTTCCCCCAAAAAAGTTAATTGGTCGTTTTCCACGTAAATTTTATACACTGATGTACATGTGCTTAGTACATTTTAATTGACGTTTGATTCTCCAAACCCCGGGGGGGTTAGGGGGTGTTAAGAGGATTACACTACTGATTATTGCTCAAAAATAATAAAAAATAAAAGTAAAAATAACATTAAAGGGACACGCCCCGTAATGTTTCCTGTTGTGAGTTAATGAGGTTTGTGGCCAGTATGATGGGTGTAAGAGGGAATCCGTGTTTACCTTTACCGGAATAACAAGGCTGTGTCCAGACGGGGCAATGTTATCCTTAAAGGAACATTAAATCACCACATCACTGAGTCAGCTAACACATTCAGTGAGCTGACTAGTGTCATTACGTTCTAGTAAAAGTGAGGGGCACCTAGGGAAACCCACCCAAGCAACCGAGACATACAACTCAGAGCCAAGGGTGGCTTTGAATCGGCACCTCTGGCACGCAAGCTTTCTGGATAACCAATGAGCCCACCACCTGCCCATTATTCCCAATTGTGAGCAGCCTTGTAACTTCCCACAAGATGAGCTCCTGATTAATTAGGATGATTTACTGGCATCATGATGATCTGATGATGTTGTGTAATAGGGAATTAACCAGGTAGGTCCCGATTATACAGGGATCAGGGCGTGGTACCTACCTAGTTTATGTGTAATGTGTTTAGTAGTTTCCAATTAAACCATTTTCAATGATTCCCCAGGGTGATTGTTCTGGAGGACTGGGTTCAATCTCCAGGGGTGTTTGCAGGTCTCGGTTCTATCAGACTTAGCCAAAGCTGAGCCGAGAGCCTTTGCCAAGAAGACATCCAGTACATATTATCTTGGGGAGTGGAGAGGAAAGGCTGTCATCAGATATCCTGTAATAACAAGCACCGTCCACCCTCTAGGGCCCATAAAGCAGAATAATTGTCCCTGTAAGCAATTCACAATGATGGGTGAACCCAGCAGGTAGGTCCAAGAACAGGCAGGTCGCTTGGTTCCTGTATTGTATTATTATATGTTATAAATTGACAGACCATCCAGAGATTCCCCCAGAATCCCTGCCGCATAGTCATGGTTCAAAGTCACTAGATTTCTACATCATGTTCCAATATGTGGTTTCAACAACAGTTCCAAACACCTTTGCTGTATGGTCAGATTACATTTTCCTAAACCAATCCTTATCGGTCAGTTGATGATTTGCATCACATTATTTAGTAGGTTTAGTACATTGTTACGAATCTAATAAAATGAATAAAACAATTTGTATAAATCAGGTTTACAGTGTCCAATGCCTGATCTCTGTAGGAATTGAACCCAATAGGGGCCAGGGAAATATAAAAAAATTTGCAGAAAAAACCACAAATAAAAACAGCTTGGAACATAGCATTTTTTTCTTTGGGTAGTTTTATTTGTCTTATACAGCACAAAACTGTAGCATTTATTGTAATATACAGCACAAAGCTGTAGCATTTTATTGGAATATACAGCACAAAGCTGTAGCATTTTATTGGGAATATACGCACAAAGCTGTAGCATTTGATTGGTAAGATACAGCACCAAAGCTGTGTGTAGCTTTTATTGGTACTATACAGCACAAAGCTGTAGCATTTTATTGAGAATATTACGCAGGTGGTTGTACCCTTTATTGATAATATACAGCCAGTGTTGTGCCATTTATTGATTAATATACAGCACAAATCTGTAGCATTCTTATGATAATATACAGCACAAAGCTTGTAGCATTTTTATTGATAATATACAGCCAAAGCTGTAGCATTTTATGGTATATACAGCACAAAGCTGTAGCATTTTCTATTGGTAATATATAGCACAGTGTTGTAGCCATTTTGTGGTAATATTAAGCACAGTGTTGTACCATTTTATTGCATTAATATACAGAAACAAAGCTGTAGCGTTTATTGGTTAATATACAGCATAAAGTGTACCCTTTTTTTTGGTAATAACACAAAGCTGTTGGGGCTTGTACCTCAAAAAAATCTGGATGGTGGATGTTACAAGTTACTGGTTTATGATACATCGTGTTGTATTCAATGTAGATCAACTGGACTTGATCTAATTGGAATACAACAGATATACCATGACATGGATGAATGAGAACCTTCAAATGGATTGATACATAAAGTAGAGTTGATCTAGGGAAATTTCCGATGCACTTGAGCAGGAAGGAAATTTTTCCCCTTCTAATTTTGGTTGTTTTTTTTTTGCCCTCCTCTGGAATCACAGTTAGGCAGGAAATGAGGATATTGCTAGAGGGGTGGGGACTGGAGGATGGACGATGTCTTATTCAGCCTTTAACCTGTTTAAGAATTATGCTTTTAGATGACAGAGCATGGACCTAGCAAAGTATTTATTTTCAGTGCTGTATTTGCAATAAAATAGCATTTTTTTCATACGATTGGATATATATTGATTTCTGCCATCATTAATAAGTTAGCTGAGAATTTTTTCCAGGTCGAATTACATGTCTTCCTTTAAGCATAATGCTGTAACTGTAAGTTTCCCTGAAAGGGTAATATTGCAGTGTTTACAAGTGATTTTTGGAATCAGCAGTTGTGTCAGAATGTTTGTTTCTATCGGACCATTGGTCTGTCATCGCTCGGATGTGTCAGATCTCTGTCCCCCAGATCCCGACCATCAGTGGCCAGGGGTCACCCCGTTCGGTGCACGTTGGTGAATCCGTCTCCCTCTTCATCCTGTACAATTGGCTGATACAGAAACTTTCCATCACTGACTGCGGAATGGTCCCTTGTGTACGTGTTGTTGATGTAAAAGACCAATTTGTTGTTTGCAGGGATTTCAGTTTGGGAATTCAGCATTTTGTAGTTGATACTTTTTGGAAGGTTACGTTTCTCGGAAACAAAATCTATGATAAGTAAAAAAGTGTTGCAATTTTCAATTAACCGTCCACCACACAAGGAACACCACTAAAACCACTCACACCACCACAGACCCCCCCTCACACACACCACACAAAAGGACATACACACACAGACCCCCCCCAAAACACACCACAGACACATAAGGGCAGGACACACACATGAACAGGAGCATACTCACCAGACACCCCCCCCCCCACCCCCCCCCCACATAAAGACACCCACAAAACAGCTTTTATATCTGTTATTTTTTCTAAACTTTAAACACTAAATAAAATATATATATAGGACATCATTTAATTGCAAATGCTTATGCTGAGGAATGGTGTTTCCATTTCAAGATAAACTTGAACTCCCTCAATATACAGTTAGAGCTACACAGATCAATATATATTGGAATTATTCGAGGAACCTATTGACAGCAATCAAAATTGAAATTAACACTAGCGAGAAGTCCCTTAACAAGAGCTAAAATGTCCCTGTAATACTAGCAAGAATTGTCTGGTTAACAAGCTTCTAAAAGGTCTTTGACACTAGCAAGAATGTCTCGTTAACAAGAGGCTAAACTGGCCCTTTAACTAGAGGAAATTCCTAAACAAGAGCTTAAATGTCCCTTTCAACACTTAGCGAGAATGTCCTTTAACAAGAGCTAAAATGCCCTTAAAAAAACAACCAAGGAGAAAAATGTCTCTTTAAGATAGCGAGAATGCCCTTTACAAGAGCTAAATGCCCTTTAAGACTAGCGAGAATGTCCTTTACCACTAGCGAGAATGTCCTTAACAAGAGCTAAAAATGTCATGTAACACTAGGTGTGAAAGACCTTTAACATAGCGAGGAGAATGGCCTTTAACACTAGCGAGAATGTCCTTAACACTAGCGAGAATGTCCCTTTAACACTAGCGAGAATGTCCCTTAAAAACGAGCTAAAATGTCCCTTTAACAAGAGCTAAATGTCCCTACCAAGAGCTAAAATGTCCTTTAAGACTAGCGAAAATGCCTTTAACAAGAGCTAAAAGTCCCCTCTAACACTAGCGAGACGCCCTTTAACAAGAGCTAAAATGTCCCTTAAAACTAGCGGAGAATGTCCCTTAACAAGAACAAACTGTCCCCTTTAACAAAGAACAAACTGTCCCGTTAACACTAGCGAAGAATGCCCTTTAACAAGAACTAAAATGTCCCCTTTAACAAGAACTAAAATGTCGTAACACTAGCGAGAATGTCCCTTTTAACGAGCTAAATGTCCCGTTAAGAACTAGCGAGAATGCCTAACAGGAGCTAAATTAGTGTATAGTGTTCCCTTTAACACTACGAGAATGTCCCTTTGACAAGAGGAGAATGTCCCTTTAACACTAGACGAGAAGTCCCGTTAACACTACGAGATGTCCCTTAAACAAGAGCTAAATGTCCCCTTTAACAAGAGCTAACATGTCCCGTTAAACAAGAGCTAAAATGTCCTTTAACAAGGACCTACTAAAATGTCCCTTAACAAGAACTAAAATGTCCCTTAAACACTAGCGAGATGTCCCTTAACGAGCTAAAATGTCCCTTTAACAAGAGGAAAATGTCCCTTTAACACTAGCGAGAATGTCCCTGTAACAAGAAACTAAAAGTCCCTTCCAGAACTAAATTGTTCCCTTTAACACTAGCGAGAATGTCCCTTTAACCGAAGCTAAAGGTCCCTTAAGACTAGCGGGATTGGTGCGCCTTTAACAGGAGCTAAAATGTGTTATAGTGTTCCCTTTAACCACTAGCGAGAATGTCCTTGACAAGAGCTAAAATGTCCATTTAAAAGAGGCAAAATGTCCCTTTAACAAGAGCTAAAAAATGTCCCTTTAACAAGAGCTAAAATGTCCCTTTAACAAGAGCTAAAATGTCACTTAACAAGAGACTACAAAATGTCCTTTAACAAGAAGCAAACATGTCCCTTTAACAAGAGCTAAATGCCCTGTAACAAGAGCAAAATGTCCCTTTAAACACTAGCGAGAAGGTCCCTTTAACAAGAGCAAAAATGTCACTTTAACATAGCCAGACTGTCCCTTTAAAAGAGCTAAAATGTCCCTTTTACGACTAGCGAAAAATGCCTTTAACAAGAGCTAAAATGTCCCTCTAACACTAGCGAGACTGTCCCTTTAACAAGGAGCTAAAATGTACCTTAAAATAGCGAGAAGTACCTTAACAAGAACGAAAATGTCCCTTTAACAAGAATTAAAATGTCCCTTTACACTACGAGAATGTCCCTTTAACGAGCTAACTGTCCCCTTAAGACTAGCGAGAATGACCTTTGACAAGAGCTAAATAGTGTTATAGGGTTCCTTTAACAGCTAGCGAGAATGTCCCTTTAACAGAGCTATAAACATGTCCCTTTTAACACTAGCGAGGAATGTCCTTACCACTAGCGAGAATGTCCCTTTAACAAGAGCTACAAGTACCCTTTAACACGAGGTGAAAAGTCCCGTAACACTAGCGAGAATGTCCCTTTAACACTCGCGAGAATGTCCTTTAAAACACTAGCGAGAATGATCCTTTAAACACTAGCGAGAATGTACCTTTAACCTAGCGAGAATGTCCCCTTTAACACTGCGAGAATGTTCCATTTAACAAGAGCTAAATGTCCTTTAAACAGAGCTAAAATGTCCCTTTAACAAGAGCTAAATGTGACCTTTAAGACTAGCGAAAAATGCCCTTTAACACGAAGCTAAAATGGTCCCTCTAACACTAGCGAGACTGTCCCTTTAACAAGAGCTAAAATGTCCCTTTAAACCCTCGCGAGAAGGCCTTAACAAGAACTAAAATGTCCTTAACAAGAACTAAAATGTCCCTTTAACACTAGCGAGAAGTCCCTTTAACGAGCTAAAATGTCCCTTTAAGACTAGCGAAGAATGCCTTTAACAGGAGATAAAATAGTGTTATAGTGTTCCTTTAACACTAGCGAGAATGCCCTTTGACAAGAGCGAGGAATGCCCTTTTTCTAACACTAGCGAGAATGTCCCTTTAAAAATAGCGAAATGTCCCTTTAACCACAAACACTTTAAGCGAGAATGTCCCTTTAACAAGAGCTAAAAATGTCCCTTAACAGAGAGCTAAAAATGTACTTTAACATGAGCAAATGGCCCTTCTTAACAAGGGGGGGGGGAGCTAAAGTCCTTTAACAAGCGCTAAAATGCCCTTTAACAAGCGCTAAAATGCTCCCGTTAAACACTTAGCAAATGTCCTTAACAAGAGCAAAAATGTCCCTTTAAAACTAGCAAGACGTCCCTTAACAGAGCTAAAATGTCCCTTTAAGAATAGCGAAAAATGCCGTAACAAGAGCTAAATTTCCCTTCTAACCCACTAGCGGAGACTGTCCCTTTAAAAACAAGAGCTAAATTGTCCCTTTAACACTAGCGAGAATGTCCCTTTAACAAGAACTAAAATGTCCCTGTAACAAGAATTAAAAGTCCCTTAACCCTAGCGAAAATGTCCCTTTAACGAGATAAAATGTCCCCTTAAGACCTAACGAGAATGCCCTTTGAAAGAGTAAATAGGTATAGTTGTTCCTTGAACACTAGCGAGAATGTCCTTGGACCAATGAGCGCGAGAGAATGTCCCGTTAAACTAGCGAGAATGTCCCTTAACACTAGAGAGATGTCCCTTTAACACTGCTGTGCGGTGGCTGAGTGGCATCGATGGAACATTTTACTCTTTAGGGCACGGCCACACTGCAATGCAATGCACACGGAATTCGCATGTTTTGATGTCATGTGCGATTTCATTGCGTTTGCGCCTGCGTTTTTCATGTGATTACGATAAAAAATGTGGCGCGGAAATTGTGATCGCACACCGCGGTTTCAGTGCGTTGCCGCGATTTAACTGGAGGAAAAAAAACAAAAAAAAAAAGTAGGTGCAATAATCGCATGCGCAAACACAAAGAAGCGCGATCGTGTGGCTAGGCCCTTAAACATTAATTTACAAGACTTAAAGGGAAAGACTTGTTTCCTTTTTTATCAAAGGGAATTATCTCCTCTCCAGGTGGGATCTGGCGGTTTAATAGAGTTTCGACAGCCCATCTTTGTTTTTGGTCGAGAGGCCTCGTGATTTTTAACTTAAACATTTCAATGGTCTGAGCTCTGTGTTGCTCTTGGGCCACATCTTCAAGGGGGAAGATGGATCCAAATACAGCACCAGGCCTCTAGACAGGGAGAATAGGTTATTGTGTGTGAAAGAACAGAATAATGCTTTGTGGTGTTGGCCCCTGTCAGTGCTGATCAGACAATCAAAGATCAGGAACCAGGGCTGGGTTTAAACATCGCCTAGTTAAATCAAAGCCTAGATAAAAGAGAATCTAATAGAAACTTCCCTTGAAGTTATAAAAGATACATCTTTCCTATTGTTCTCCCTAGAGAATACCTTATCTTGCTTTACACAATGTGTACAAGCTATAGTAATAGTTCATCAGCGCTGCACTTAAAAGAACTTAAAAAATTAACAAATAATTTATTAACAATTATAAGATTTGAATCTTATAAGCTATAGCATGAAACAGCCTTCCACCTTAACCAATCCTTAAATTAAAGTCACTCCCACAAGCCACCACACCACCCCCTGTTGGGGGGTTTTTTTCACTGGTGGTGCAGATAAATTTGCCCAACAGTGGAGGATAAAAGGGAGGGCGAGATTGACAGCCACCCCTGCAACAAAGGTAAATTTCAAACCTTAAAGGGACCCCTTGTAAAAATTAGGGCCACAGAGAAAGACTTCGTTTCTTTTTTTTTTTTTTTTTTTCTCAGCAAGGGTCCCGGAACCCCTTGTTTGCCTTTAGTGTTTCCAGTAGCCACAGTTGGTTACAGACCCTGTGCTGAGCCGTGTTCCTTCACATGGCAGGAAATCAGAACGGAGGGGTGGACCTAAAGCAGAGATAGGTTGGGAAATTGTAACGGTTGGCAAAATGTTCCTTGGCCTTGGCAGACGTGTTAGATGAGTGGACATGTGGGGAGCCTTATTGAAGTCAGCAGTTAAATCAGGGGACAGGAGCATGGACTAGCCTAAGGAATCACCAAAACATGATATAACAGAGCCATTAGGACCCTGTGACCTAAATAAAACAGCTATTGACTGTGTCTTTGTGTCTGAGACTTAACACTTGCACACGGGTGGACTTTGGGGCTGATATTCTGTCCCCACAATTCCATGGTTAAATCAAATGCACTGGGTGAGATTTAATCCCAATCAAGCTTTCACAACATATTAAGTGGAGGGGCCACAGTGTTCTGTGCTGGTGCCACTTTATTTAATCTATTTATAATGATTTGGAAAGTGGTATTGTCAGCAGGGTTCTGTGTTTGCTGACGACACACAACTTGTCAACCATTAAAAAACTTAAGAGGACGGCTGTGCAAATCGTTACAGGGGATCTAGCTCAGTCCATTGGGCTGCTAAGTGGCAGATGACATTCAATGTTGATAATGGAAGGTGATGGATTTTGGACTTAAAAATCCTTGTGCTGCTTATACTATAAATGGCTCTGTGTTAGTGAATCCCTGTTGGAAAGGGATCTTGGAGTTTTGGTGGGATAACCAAACATAAAGGTAGCAAGCAGGCCGGCGGACAACACCGAGACACCAGCATGTACTGTCTTGTATAAAGAGAGGTATGGGATAAGGGAGGAAATTTATTCTCCCTCTTACAAAGCATGGTAAGGATTTGAAATATGGCAGGCAAATGTTGGAATCTGTGATTACAAAAAGGACATTTTGAAATGGAAAGGGTTCAGAGAAGGGCAAACTAAATTAATAAGGGGATTTGGGGAGCGGAATATGAAGAGAAACTGGAAAAAGGTAAAATTATGTACGCTGGAGAACGGCACTTGCGTGGGGATAGATTACTGTGTAAAATACATTAACGGGCCATTACAAATAAATATCTGGGGCATTGTTCACAATAGAACATGTCGTGACACGTGGACATCCCTTAAGAACTTGAAGATAAAAGGTTTTAGGATTAAAGTTGGAAAGGGTTTTTCACTGTGAGAACAGGTAATAAGACTATGGAATGTCTTCCAGTTGGACGTTGTTATGGAGGTTCATTGGTCATGTAATAAAAAAGATGGATGAGTTTTCACAAACAAGGAATGTTACAAGTACTGGTATGATACATAAAGTAGAGTTGGGAAAGGGTTGTCACTGAGAGAAACGGTAAAAGCTATATGGACTGGCTTCCAGTGGACGTTGTAATATGGCAGGTCATTGGTCAGTTATAAAAGCTGGATGAGTTTTCTACAAACAAGGAATGTACAAGTTACTGGGATTGATACATAAAGTAGAGTGGGAACGGGTTGTCACTGAGACGGTAAAGCTATGGAACGTCTTCAAGGGACGTTGTTATAGCAGTTCATTGGTCAGTTTAATAAAAGATGGATTGAGTTCTAAAAACAAGGAATGTTACAAGTTACTGGATGATACATAAAGTTAGGATGTTGGAAAGGGTTGGCACTGTGAGGAGAACGTAAAGCTATGAACTGTATTCCAGTGACGTTGTTCTGGAGGGTTCATTCGCAGTTTAATAAAAAGCGGATGAGTTTCTACAACAAGAATGTTACAAGTTATGGTATTGATACATAAGTAGAGTGGGAAAGGTTGTCACTGTGAGAACGGTAAAGCTATGGAACTGTTTCCAGTGGACGTTGTTATGGCAGGTCACTGGTCAGTTTAATAAATAAAAGCGTGGGGAGTTTCTCCAAACAAGCGAATGTTACAAGTTACTGGGATTCGATACATAAAGTAGAGTGGGAAAGGGTTTGTCAGGTGAGAACGGTAAAGCTATGAAACTTGTCTCCAGTGGACGTGTGATGGGCAGGTTCATTGGTCAGTTAATAAAAAGCTGGATGGATAGTTTTACAAACAAGGAATGTTACAAGTTACTGGTATTGAGTACATAAGTAGCGGTGGGAAAGGGTTTGTCACTGTGAGAATGGAAAGCTATGGAACTGTTCTTCAGTGGACGTTGTTATGGCCAGTTCATGGTCAGTTTATAAAAAAGTTGGATGGGTTTCTACAACAAGGAATGTTACAAGTTACTGGTATGATTACATTAAAGTAGAGTTTGGGAAAGGGTTTGTCACTGTGAGAACGGGGTACAGTCTGGAACGTCTTCCAGTGACGTTGTATGGCAGGTTCATTGGTCAGTTTAATAAAAAGGCTGGGTGAGTTTCTACAACAAGGAATGTTAAAGGTACTGGGAGTGATACAGAAAGTAGAGTTGAAAATCCAGGGAAATTTCCCATTGCCACTTGGAGACAGAAGGAATTTTTTTCCCCTTAGAAATTTGGTTGGTTTTTTTGGCCTTCTTCTGGGGATTAACAGTTAGGGAGGTAATGAGGATCTTGATAGATGGGTTGGACTGGATGAAACGTTTGTCTTTATTCAACTCAAAATAGGATACTATACTATATATTATTATTGCAAAATAAAGCCAAAAATCTCCCCTCCAGTACATACTGAGTGTCGGTCCCTGATAATGAATCTCCCCTCTCGGTATAACATACTGAGGTCTATACCCTGATAATGATCTACCTATCTGTATAACGTACTGAGGTCTACCTGATAATGATCTCCCTACTCTGTATAATGTTACTGAGAGTGTCGCTGTACCCTGATAATGATCTCCCCTCTCTGTATAACGTACTGAGTGTCTGTAACCTGTACTGATCTCCTATCTGTATTAACGTACTGAAGTGCTGTACCTTGATAATGATCTCCCCTATCTGGATAAACGGAGGAGTCGTCTGTACCCTGATAATGATCGCCATCTCTGTTAACGTACGGAGTGTCTGTACCTGATAAGAGCTCCCCTCTCTGTAAATGTAACTGAGGACTGTACCTGAAAGGATCTCCCCTCTCTGTTATAACGCCACTGAGTGTCTGGACCTGATTAATGATCTCCCAATCTTCGTATAACGTACTGAGTGTCTGACCCTGATTAATGATCTCCCCTCTCTGTATAACGTACTGAGTGTCTGTACCCTGATATGATCTCCCCTATCTGTATAACG
Organism: Hymenochirus boettgeri; assembly: GCA_019447015.1. Lineage (NCBI taxonomy): Eukaryota > Metazoa > Chordata > Amphibia > Anura > Pipidae > Hymenochirus > Hymenochirus boettgeri. Next base: position 162,944,949 of record CM033477.1, on the reverse strand, counting down.
TACTGAGGTCTGTACCCTGATGATGATCTCCCCTCTCTGATAACGTACTGAGTGGTCTTTACCCTGATAATGATCTCCAATCTCTGTATAACGTACTGAGTGTCTGTTAACCTGAATAATGATCTCCCTCTCTGATATAGTACTGAGGTCTGTACCCTGATATGATCTCCCATCTATGTATAATTAATGAGTGACTGTCCCTGATAATTGATCTGCCTCTCTGGATAACGCATGAGTGTCTGTACCCTGATAATGATTTCCCCTCTCGTATAACGCTTTAACTGAGTGACTGACTACCCGATAATGATCTCCCCTCTCTGTATAACGTACTGATGTCTGTACACCTGATAATGACTCCCCTCTCTGTATAACCGTACTGAGTGTCTGTACCCTGATAATGATCTCCCCTTCTGTTATAACGTTACTGAGTGTCTGTACCCTGATAATGATCTCCCCTCTCTGTTATATATCGTACGAGTGTCGTACCCTGATAATGACCCCCTCTCGGTATAACGTACTGAGGTGTCTGTTACCCTGATAAGATCATCCCTCAGTCTTTATAAAGGAATGGGGCTGTTACCCTGATAATGATCCCTTCTCTGTATACGTACTGGTGTCTGTACACATGATAATATTCTACCCCTCTGTATAACGTACTGAGTGTCTGTACCCTGATAATGATCTCCCCTCTATGTATAAAGTAATGATGTTGAATGTACCCGAGAATGATCTCCCATCTCTGTATAACGTACTGGAGTGTCTGTACCGCTAGATTCCCTCTCGGTATAACGTACTGCGGGTCTGTACCTGATAATGGATTCTCCTGCTGTAAACGTACTGAGTTCGTACCATGAAGAATGATATCCCTCTCTGATATCGTCCTGAGTGTCTGTACCATGATAATGATCTCCCCTCTCTGTATAAGTAACTGAGTGTGCGTCATGTACCCGTAATGATCTCCCTCTCTTCTTAACGTACTGAGTGTCTGTACCTGATAATGATCTCCCCTCTCTGTATAAGTAATGAGGGTCTGTACCCTGATATGATCTCCCTCTCTGTATAAACGTTACGGAGTTATGTATGATGAGTAATCCTCTGCTGTGATTGTAAAGTTCCATATAAATGAGTTGTTACGTTGTGTCCATCATGTAAACGGTTTTCGCGTGTCCCATCGTCAGTGGTTTTAGTGATCTACATAGCCCTCCCCAGTCTCCGCCCCTCTGCAAGGTGGTGACAAGTTTCATGTCCCTGCACTGTGAGTTAGTGTGGACTGTGTGAGCTGTGAGGTTGCAGTGCATGGGTCCAATAGACCATTGGACCTTATGAGTCTGCACTGGACCATAGAAGGATCTGGTCCGTTATGAAGGGTGCAGCGCCAACCTACCCCCATGGCTCCTTTCTGGGATGGATCTGTGCAAGTGCTGCCTGTGTTTCCTAAGCAGAGGTTGTAATATGTGCATGTGCCAGTTGTTACTGGTTCTCACGGGTGCGTGTGGTGTGGCTGGTGTCACCCTTGTGATGGAGCAGGCTCTGTGTTTGTATGGGCAATGGGTTAGTCAAATGGGATGAGACAACCCCCTTTCCCGTGCACTGGTCCAGTCTGACAGCACGTTAACCCTGATATAACCCCCGCGTAAAGGACATAGAGCCTGGAGTGCTGGGGATGTAGTTATTTGCAGCTGAGGGCTAGAGATTATTAGCGACTGATCCTGTAATAGTTAGGGCGTAATGTTTTATTTTCTCTGATAACCAATAATGTTTTAAGTTGGTTATCAGAGACCAAATTACCTGTGCCAGTCATTAAACACCAGCTTCCCTAGTGTCCAGTCGTGTGCAGTCTCCATATTGTACACAGGCTGTCCTGCCATAGTTCAGGTATGTAGACCAGTCTGTGCCACCTGACAAGTTACTTCCCTAGTGTACTGTACCAGTTCTGGCCACCTGACACAGGTCTTCCCTCGTGTATGTTACCCGTCTGTGCCACCTTGACAAAGGTGCTTCCCATGATGTACAGGTCTGACCGTACACAGTAGTCCATGTCAGTCTACACCTGGACACAGGTCTTCTAGAGTATGTACCAGTTGTGCACACCTTGACATAGGTCTCCATAGTGTATGTACCAGTCTGTGCCACCTTGCACAGGTTTCCTAGATTAGTACCGTTCTGTGCACTATGGCAAACAGTCTTCCTAGTGTATGTTCCAGTCTTGTGCCACCGTGACAATCAGGTCTTTCCCTAGTGTATATACCAGTCTGTGCACCTTGACATGGTCTTCCCAGTTAGTGTATCGACCAGTTTTTTTCTGTCCCACCTTGACACAGGTCTTCCCTAGTGTATTTACGTCTGTGCCACCTTGACACAGGTCTTCCCTATGTAGTACCGTGTGCCTGGACAATGTCTTCATAGGCTATTGTACCAGTCTTGGCCACCTGAACAGGTCTCCCTAGAGTATGTACCAGTCTGGTGCCACCTTGACACAGGTCTTCCTAGTGTATGGACCAGTCTGTGCCACCTTGACACAGGTCTTCCCTAGGTGTATTCCAGTCTGTGACACCTTGACACAGGGTCCTCCCGAGTGTATGTACCATCTGTGCCACCTTGACACAGGTCCTTCCTAGTGTATGTACCAGTCTGTTGCCACCTTGACAGTCTCTCCTAGTGGTATTTACCCGTGTGTGCTCCACCTTGAACAGGTCTTCCCTAGTGTAGTACAGTCGTGCCACCTTGCACAGTTCCTCAGTGTATGTACCAGTTGCCACCTGACACAGGTCTTCCTAGTGTATGTACCAGTCTGTGCCCCTTGACACAGGTCTTTCCCTAGTGTACCAGTCTGTGCCACCTTGAACCACAGGTCTTTCCTAGTGTATGTACCAGTTCTGTGCCACCTTGACACGGTCTTCCTAGAGTATGTACCGTCTGTGCCACCTTGACACAGGTTCTTCCCTAGTTGTATGTACAGTCTGTGCCACATTGATGCGGGGCAGTGTGGACACGATAGGCCAGTACAGCTCCAACTGTTTCCCACCTGATCTTGTGTCCGGCACTCTATAACCATATCCGGTATCTCCGCCCACGTAGATTCTCTATTGTGTTGATCAATTTGCTTGTGTCTGTCTTTACAATCACACATGGGGGGGGTAAATAGACGGGGACTTCCTCCTGTTTGTTCTCCCAGTAGTAATTCTAGGAAATCTGTGTGCAGTTTGACTGAATTAATCTTTCAGGAATGAGAGATCAGGCAGATAGGGAGATAAGGAGAGATAATCACGGACCTGGGCCCTGGGGAGATGTGAGAATAGATGAAAGTATCAGACACACTTCCTGCCTGGAGATCATGGGAGGTCAGTGGGGGTTTGTGCAGTGTAAAGGCGGCCATACACATGGAAGATATTCCCATCCAATGGGATTTGTTGAATATCAGACATTGTGTATGGATAGGGGTGATGTCCTCAAACTATCGCCGTCGGCATTGCAACCAATCGACCACGATGGGAACATTTATGTTGGATAGTTCCCTTTTCTGCAGTATAGGGAGCCAATAACATTGATGGTGTGTATGGGTGCAACACACAGGCCTAATTCATCATATGAGATGGAATCGGAAACTTCGACCCAATAGGCCAGTTGAACGGTGCAAAACATTGCCAGTCAAACAGAAGAAAGGACTGACTGGGTCATCCATTGATGTCTGCAAGATCAGCCGAAATTACCGGCCTGTATGATCGAACGCTTATCTGATTTAGACGGACATTGGCTCGTGGGCGAGAATTACAGACGAAATTTCCATCCGATCAACTACACGGGTGGTCGATTGATCCAATATCAGTCCATACATGGGTCCATTCAATCAAATTGGTCATTGCCCTGTGTATGGGCTTCTGTTTAATAGACAGGTGGTCAATTCTGGCACTTTTACGATCTTACTCTTAAAGGACAAACTCACCCTCATAAGAACATCTTTAGAAAGAATGGCCTCTTTAATATGTTGATATATCATACTATGTCTATGAATTCATTACTGTATGCTTGCTATGCTTCTGGATGTTCATGGAAACTGAGCCATTTAGAAAACCTGTACTGAGCCTGGGCATGCTCAGAAGAGGCAGACAGGGGATTAACATTCAGTCATTTGCTGTGATGTCAACTGTCAGATCCATAACTGACAGTTAGTAACTGGAAGAACCAGGAAGCAGAAACAAGGGAAACAGGACATTGTGCAGGATTTCAGGTTAGACTTACACCTTTCACATTTCAAACTATTACCGTTTAGGGTTTGGGGGGTGATTTACCTGTATGTAAGTTTTCATTTTGGGGCTGGACTTGCCCTTTAAGCAACGTATAAAAGTCTGGGAAAGTGCCGCCTTCTGAGTTTAGCTCCCCCCGAAACTCGTTTCACCTTCTAATGGATCCAGCTGTGTTTGTGCCATTATTATCTGTTGTAAAACGCTACTTACCCTTTATACCCCTCAGCGGGGGCTTCACATTCCTTCTCCTTTTATGTTGGTTCCCTCTTCCAAATGCCATCAGAATTCCACATTATACCCGGCTGGTTTGTATTACCACTGCACAAAACCCAAATCCACCGCACTTCCCCTTTATGGTTTAAACAGATGGGGACAGGATTGGGTTATCCTGGTGTGTGTGTGACCTGTATGAATAGGAGAGTCGTGATCTGGATCCATGTGGAATGTTTCAGGTCACCATTAAAAAAACAACAACAAAAAGCAACTAAGATTCAGTTAAAAATGGTAAATCACCAGCGATCTGTGTGGAAAGTAAAATATGGAAAATGCATGAAAAAACGGACAGAAATGCTGCATGCCGTGTGTTTTTTAAACGGAACGGAATATAACGCAGCAGGTGTGAACGATATTATGAAATCCTATGGGGTTTTACTGCCTGTCCATTTTTTTAAAGCGCCTGCGTTTGAGAAACGGATACAAAGTGATGTAGTGTGAACGAGCCCTGAGTGTCAAAAAATGTTTCAGCCAAAACTTCCCCTTTAAAGTAATGTGCAGAACAGGAAGAACATTGCAGAATAATGACTTTCATTGTGTCAGTTGGTTTCAGGGTGACAAATATTTGCAAGGTAAAAGACGTAACGATAAAGGTGTGTAAATACATTCAACAAGTCGCTGCTCCGCTACGCAGTGCTACACTTAAAGGGCATGTCCACCATTAAAACAAAATGCCAATGACTTGTCCGTTACCTGCCCCAACTGATATATCCAGCACTTTATTACCTGTATTACTAACCAGATATTTAAGGATAATTATTATCCCCATTCTGGCTGAGTAAGCTGGCTCCTCCCTTCATGCTGTCAATCTAGTCTGTGACTGCTGACAACCAATGATTGGCTGCTGTTTCCCTTGCTGCACATGCTCAAACTTATAAAAAGCTCTTAGAGCGGACGGAGGAGTCAGATACCTTTGCGAGAAAGGATTAGAACTTATCATCTGGTTACAAATACATGTAATTAACTGCTACAAATCACAGTGGAGGTTGTGGGCAGATATCTTGACTAGTCATCAGTTTTATGGGTGGACATGCCCTTTAATCCCAATCCCCCTGTGTAGTAATCCCAATCACATCCTTTATTAGAACAGACCGTTTGACCAATCCAAACCAGATCTACTGAGCATGCTCTGTGGTGCAGTAGAAAACGGCCAGGGGCACAACATTTATTATTTTATACAAATAAAGTTTTATGTCTCAAGATTTTTCCGTTACATTTACTTCCATCTTGTTTCCTATAAATAGTAAGAGCAGGAAATGAAGTGATACTGTCAGGCGGTGCTGTGCATCGGGATAATAAACAAGACTAAGACATCAGGTATCTACTACTACAATAGGTTGAAGGACAAGTTCCTCCGCATTCCAGTCCCTTCATCATGACAATAAGGAATGAGGAAACAGCTCCCAGGAAAGGGGATTTCTCTTTTGGCTTTGCATATTGGGCTCATGGGGATAGGATTGTGACTGATCAGCATGACCAGGGATCAGGGACTGAAAAAACCTCTTTCAGGGGGGGCAGTGCAGAGTTTCACTTGTCCTGTGTGTGGGGGTAAAAAGCTCTAAAAGTCTCGCAGGAATATTACCAGTGTCTCCGGCACGTCCCTTTAAATCTACACATGCCAAGGACAACAATAGAGATATCCATTGTGTTAGTCTCCAAGGCCCTGCAACCTCTTTCTATAGAGAAACTAGCGAACTCTGATCACCTGTAATACAATATTCACACTTAACACATTATTATTATTGTGGATTTATATAGCGCCAACATCTTCCGTAGCGCTTTACAATGACATGGATACATTCACATCAGGCCCTGCCCCGAAGAGCTTACAATCTAATCACATATATAACACATACAACCTATCAGTATGTCTTTATGATTGTGGGGGAAACCGGAGTGCCCGGAGGAAACACACGCAGGCACGGGGAGAACATACAAACTCCATGCAGAAGTGTCCAAGGGTGGAATCGAACTCAGGACCTCAGCGCTGCAAGGCACCAGTACTAACCACATGTGGATGGTGCCTATAATAAGGAATAACCATGGTGTTACGATGGCAGATGTTTCGTTAGTGTACAGTTACATAATAACTTTATATAATAATTATAGTTATTTTACCAGTTACCGTTTTGTTACTGTTTTAATTCACATTTGCATCTGATTATCATTTGGAAAGTGAAATAGTTTCCAAGGATTAGGATTAATGTCACAATGTTATTAAATGGACACACTCGCAGTAATAGGATTATCCGAATTATTATCTGAACGGAGAAAGTCAGGATAACTTGGTAACGTTTCATTACATTTATTGTATTGTTTGTTCCACTACAGAAACCAATTTTATGTCCCAACTGACAGATATTTCCGTGTATTGTTCGGTCGAGCAGGAAAATCTTTAGAGTTTGATGATCGTCGACCAAATCGGACAAATGGGAGATCAGACTTGTCAGTAAATCACTGATTACGAAAAATCCCTTTATGTGCACCCACACCTAGGGCCAGTAAACACAGGTCAATAAATTGGCCATGTCACTTTAACCGTAAGGGCCAAGTAAGTATTAGTCCGAACTTGGCCAATGTTTACCAGCTCTAAAGGCTTGTACACGCATGTGATTCCCCCATGATGCCCAGGGAATGAGCAGGGTATTTCGGACAATAATCACACATATGTGGCCTATTATTATTATTGTGGATTTATATAGCGCCAACATCTTCCATGGCGCTTTACAATTACATAGTCATGCATTACATACAGGGTAATACATGTTATACAAAGTTATACATATTACATACACAGGTAATACATAATATAAGTAAACAGAGTGATGAGTTATCCTTAGACACAGAAATACAGCGGGGGGAATCACGCAGCATTGAGGGGATAACGTGGATCGAATGTGGGGGTACAGGTGCCATACACTATTATGATCGTAATTATGATCTTAAACCGACTGATACTTTGATAGACAGATGTACCATGTTAATTGTATGTAGATGTACCATACATATTGTTCAACATTCAATTTGTTTCATGATTAATGTCGGATGTCGTCCATTGTGAGGTTACATTATATTTACATTTAATCGGAAATTCAGAAAACACTCCAATCATTTTACCAATGAAATGTCGGATTGTCTGTCGGATTGTACATGAAATCGGCCTAATGTATGGTCACTAGAGATGTCCGAACTTTGCAAAATCCAGTCCGCTCGAGGACCCGCAAATTTTTTGGGAAAATTCGAAAATCCGCGAGCGGACCCATTAAAATGAAAATACCCTTAAAATTACGCGATTTTTCATATTTTCGAAAATTTTCGAAAATACGAGAAACTAGTAATTTCGAAAATTTTCGAAAATATGGATTTTCGAAAATACGAGTAATCCTCGTAATTTCGAAAATTTTCAAAAATACGTATTTATGGAAATAAATCTCGTATTTACGAAAATTCCCGAAAATACGTGAAACTCGTAATTTCGAAAATTTTCGAAAATACTAAAAATCCGCGAATCGGAAGTTCGGAAGGCAGAAAATCCGGAAAAATCCGCCATTCGCGAACGGGATAAATCCGCGGCAGATCCGGGTTCGGATCCGCGAACCGCCCATCCCTAATGGTCACCTATAGAAGGTTAAACTGTAAATCTGGGGACACCGAATGGTCTTAAAAGGGTTGATGGGACATGTAGTTCAGTAGTATGCCGAGAGAATAGAAAATGGGTTTATGAGCAGGAATTAAAGAACAACTGTTCCTTACTGAAACAGCATTAAAATGTTTATTGGAAAGAGGGACAGGTGGCCATTTCACATAAAAATGTGTCCCCAAGAGATTCTCTAGTATACAAATGTTATACTAAAGCCACTGGATGTGTGATGGTATTTATAGGAATGAGGATATTTAATGTTACTCCAGAATGTAAAGCAGTATGGCAGTTCCAATTATTCTAAAAAAAATTGAGTAAACCCAAATAAGGACTGTCCAATCACAGGACAAGCAGATCAACTGCAATCAAATCACACAATGACCATCATTTCATGTTACTGAATATTGAAAGGGAAGTGCGAGATACCAGATGAGTTTCTTAATCCGACTATAATGAATAAACTTACCTCTGTCTGTCGTAGCACCGAGTGTTTGTACATGGGACGTTCTTTCTAAGGACAAGATGACATACAAAGTCAGAGCCTTGGGTCTCCTAAATGTCGGTAAACTGTAACAAATGGAGGAAATATAAAGGCAAAGTTACCATACAAAGGAATAATTTCTGTATTCACATTTACTGGTTCCAAATAGATCACAATGTAAATCCCTTAGAGAAGGAATGTGTTCCCACTGGACACAGAGAATCAATTCTAATTTACAGATCACATCAAAGCCAAGAGGAAACACATGGAACCGTAAAGAGACTTTTCTCAGTGACCTCACAGATGTGACATCACCTAGGGAGTATTTACTCTCCTTGAAATATCAATCATTCTGCAGCAGAGTTGGATCAGGGAGTAGGAAAACCAGAAAAGGACTAAGGGAGACCCCCAAACAGTATTTCTTTCTCTGGGGCCCGTCTCTGACCATCTCTACACTGAATGATCCTGCATTTCAATTGGACACGAAATGGTACCTGGAATCTCTCATTAGAAACAGCCCAACCAATCACAATACTGCCTTCTCTCCAAACACCCTCTACTCTGGTGTTTCTCAACTGGGGGTCACTGAGAGTTTGCATGGGGGTCCACAAGAGATTGACAGAAACTATATGGATCCACCATTGTGACGAATACAGATATATATTTCTATAAATTATTTGTTTTGTGCATTGATATCTGAGAGATTAATAAAAATAAGTGGTCATGGTCAGATATGTTTTCTAGGGTTCCATAAGGATAAAAGGATGATAAACACTGGTATAGACACATCCTCTGCGGTGAATAAATAGAGATATATTTATAGAACTATCATTTATATTTGTATAAATTACGTACGATGACGAGAAAGAAAAATATAAATAATAATATATAATCATTTGTTTAGAGACACTGATCTACTCTCTGTACAGAGTGTAATGTAGGTTCCCCTGTCAATCTGAACGTCAATAATAAAAGGTGATTGGGGAAATCCAGGTCTTTTTTCAAGCACAGTTACTATGTAAGTATTATTATCATGGATTTATATAGCGCCAACATCTTCCGTGTTACACTTACATAGTCATACATGACATACAGGGTAATACATATTATACAAAGTCATACGTATTACATACACAGGTAATACATAATATAAGTAAACAGAGTGATGAGTTTCTTACAGCGATACCGTGATACAATAGGAGAGAGGACCCTGCCCAAAGAGCTTACAGTCTAGAGGAAATGGGGGTGAGACATTAGGCTGCAGGAGTCGGTAGGCTGTAAATAGATTGGCAGTGGAGTGTGAGAGGCGGGTTGGATCATATTGGGTAGTAAGATGGGTAATGTCTAGACCAGGTTATATGGTGCCTGAAGAGGTGGGATTTAAGGTTACGTTTGAAGGTGTTAGGTGATGGTGAGTGACGGACAGACGGAGGAAGGGAGTTCCAGAGCAGAGGGGCAGTACAAGTAAAGTCCTGAATACAGGCATGGGAAGAGGTGACCAGGGTGGATGAGAGGAGGAGATCATTTGCGGAGTGGAGGTTGTGTCTGGGACGGTGTCGCTGGATCAGCTCTGAGATATATGGAGGGGCTACTCAGGCAACCATATACACTGTCTAGACATTACCCTACCCCTTACTACCAACATATGATCCAACCCGCTCTCACACTCCACTGCCAATCCATTTACAGCCTACCGACTCCTGCAGCCTAATGTCTCACCCCCATTTCTTCTAGACTGTAAGCTCTTTGGGCAGGGTCCTCTCTCCTATTGTATCACGGTATTGGTGTAAAGGTGCCCATACATCTATAAGATTTTACTAACCCGACCGAGCGCTCACGCGATGTTCCTTCGATCCTGCCGGAACCACTTCTCCTGATCTTACATTCGACCGACATGCGATCGCAAAATGAATGGGATTTTGCGATCGCATGTCGGTCGAATGTAAGATCGGGAGAAGCGGTTCCGGCAGGATCGAGGAACATCGCGTGAGCGCTCGGTCGGGTAAGTAAAATCTTATAGATGTATGGGCACCTTAACTCATCACTCTGTTTACTTATATTATGTATTACCTGTGTATGTAATATGTATAACTTTGTATAACATGTATTACCCTGTATGTAATCATGACTTATTAATTGTAAAGCGCCTGGAAGATGTTGGCGCTATATAAATCCACAATAATAATAATAGGCACATATGTGTGATTATTGTCCGAAATACCCTGCTCATTCCCTGGGCATCATGGGGGAATCACATGCGTGTACAAGCCTTTAGAGCTGGTAAACATTGGCCAAGTTCGGACTAATACTTACTTGGCCCTTACGGTTAAAGTGACATGGCCAATTTATTGACCTGTGTTACTGGCCCTAGGTGTGGTGTGCACATAAAGGGATTTTTCGTAATCAGTGATTTACTGACAAGTCTGATCTCCCATTTGTCCGATTTGGTCGACGATCATCAAACTCTAAAGATTTTCCTGCTCACCGACATCAAACACGGAAATATCTGTCAGTTGGGACATAAAATTGGTTTCTGTAGTGGAACAAACAATACAATAAATGTAATGAAACGTTACCAGTTATCCTGACTTTCTCTCGTTCAGATAATAATTCGGATAATCCTATTAACTGCGAGTGTGTCCATTTAATAACATTGTGACATTAATCCTAATCCTTGGAAACTATTTCACTTTCCAAATGATAATCAGATGCAAATGTGAATTAAAACAGTAACAAAAGGTAACTGGTAAAATACAGAATTATTATATAAGTTATTATGTAACTGTACACTAACGAAACATCTGCCATCGTAACACCATGGTTATTCCTTATTATAGGCACCATCCACATGTGGTTAGTACTGGCGTAGGAGGGGAGCAGCCCAGCCTCTTCCCCTGTGGCAGGTTCCTGCAGGGTTGGAATGTGATCAGCACAAGCCAAGAGGCAGAACTGAGAGACACGCGGATGGACCTGAGGATCCAGGTACTGGGGGGGTTAATCTTCACTGGTACCTGCCTGGTCCCCCTGTACCTGGGATTTGTTGGAGATGGGATTGGAACTTGTTATCATTTCAGGTTTAATTGGGGCTGGGAGGTTAATTCCCTTTATTTCCTTACTATGGGACCTGTTCCTATTTATATTACTGTTATAAACTGCAACTCCAGAATCCCTTGAGAGCCCCAGTCCCCACATACATGGTGGGAATTGTAGTCCAGGGCAGTGTTTGGGGCTCCACACACCTCTGGTCCATGGTTCTTGTATTGAGGGTTGTTATAATTTATGACCAACTTCTTAAAGAGACAGGCAGGTATTTGCCTGTGGGGTTTTCCAGACCCCAGCTGTTTCCAGGCAGCACTGTACCCTGGGTGTCCTATTGCACAATCCCGTCTGTTCACACTAACGACTGTGTCTGTGAATAAAATGAAGTTTGCACTTTACTATTAACCCTCATGTCCCCATATACCTGTCAGTTTAATGTGTAAATAAAGTTATAGAAGAAACTGTCCCTTTTATTCACTAGAATTCCCAGCATGCCCAGTAAGACTTTATTCTCCTCTGTTCCTATTGTGGTTTTGTATCTTTTATTTTGCTCTCACCATTCTGGCAGTGGGGGGGTTAATCCTTTATTTTCAACCCCTACCCACAATCCTCTCCTGTTCCTTTTTTCTTCCCAGATCTTCCTACTGTGCAGGTGGCTCCAAGTTTATTCATTTCCCTCCAACCCTATCATGTGACTCCACAATGGTTAATGGAGGCAGAAGGATTTAGCAACAGGGGACAGGTGGTGTCTGGGAAATAGTGGGCTCTGTATCTCTATTAAGGGCACAGGGTAATTTTGGGTGCTGATCAAGTTTGGGGTACAGTGTGTGGGGTCATATTTACTCCCTGTGGTGGTGGATAAATATAGAAATCTGCTACTCTGTCTTTTTAGCCCAATAATACCAAGGGATGTAAACACAACAGTAAGGGAGGAAACTAGGATGTGTATGGGGTGAATGGAAATATTTGGGGTTAAATCCTTAGGTAAGTGAACATTGTCTCCTATATTAGATAAATATGGTCTTTGCCCTCCCATAATGCACGTTGTTTGGCCTAGCATAGGGTTGTAATTGGGTCTGAGGGCCAGCAGTTTCTATAATAATTTAATTATTAATCTGTGTAATATCCATCTCTATAGGATAATGTATCGCTAACGTAGTGGAGAATTATCGATATAATAATAATATCCTAATAATATATAGTAACATCTAATAATAATAATATACTATTATATCATTATAATATATAATAATGATATAATAATATAAAATATCTTCTATATTATCCGATTACTATAAATAAGTCATTTAATTAGTGTCACTTTAAATAAAGTTAGTGTGTGTGTTTCCTTATCGGTATAGGGTGGGATGTGGCATAACATGTATGAGCCAATAGTGAAGATTCCTCACATTCTATCGGCTCTATAACAGATGTCTAGACTGCGTTAAATTTTCCTCGTACTGCCTGAAACAGGAATTACTGTCCTTTAACTTTGGCGATGGCTGTTATCAGACTGGGATCCTCTCAATCTGATTGTAAGGTCTATAGGGGTACAACTCAATGAAAACAAAATTCAAACTAATAAACTTCCCCTGTGATGCAGGCCCTGCCCTCCATGTCCCCAGGTTACAGCTCTGCGGTTTCTGTCTTGGTGGTTGCCCTGTGGGGTCACTTACAGGTTATTCAATAAAGTTCTATCGGTTAAATGGTGCTAATTTTGCCCCAACCAATCAGATGTTAGCTTTCAAATGTTAAATAAGATCTGATTGGTTGGGCAAAATTAACAATATTTAAGATAAGAACTTTTATTGAATAACCCTGATTGGCCGCACTGATTGAGATTCCGTTATTACTGTATATAGGAGATCATTTACCCTTTATTTTGTAATATAAGGATATTAGGAGTTTAATTACCATATAAACGCACAAGGCCAGACACAAGTCATGGACCCCCAGGTAAATGACAATTTCCTGACATTACACAGTATGGTGTGTACCATTTCTAATATACAAGTTTGTTTATATTCAGCGCCCCCTGGTGTTTGGGTTAGTCTTGCGAGCGGCAGTGTAATTCTGCAAGGTTCATTGCCTTTGGTTTGAACACCGTAAAGTGACTTATAAGGTTATAATCAACTACACCCCTGCAAATTAGATTAATACTTATACATAAGGAAATTATCCTCCATATACCCCCAGGGAGCATTGTATTTGTGCTGTATAGGAACCATGGCAATTGGTTGTCTCTGTCTTTGTACGGAATCGCCTGTGTGTTCTAGTAAACCCTGCAGTTCCACATGCTAATTATAGGGAACAGCTTCAGGGCTGATAAAGTGACAGGATGTGACAACTAAGATCATTAAGGAATAAACATGTTCACACAAAAATCCCTATAGATAACCAGACAGCCATAGAAAGTTCTATAGCCATAGGGAATCCTATAGACAGCCATAAAGAATCTTGTAGACAGATCACAATATTTATAGGTAAGTGCGCATCTTTTAATCCAACGATAAAACACAAAGTATGGGAGAGGTAGGTTGCCCCCTTTTTCACCTCGATGAACACCCCTGAATACAATGGTACCCTACCCCCTGAAACAGCCCTACCCCCTACCCTCCCCGATGTAACCCTAAACATGTACCCTACCCCCGAAACATGCTACCCTACCCCCGAAACATGACCCTACTAACCCTACCTCCCCAAAACATTGACTGATGGTGTACTATGATGTGTGGACGCCGTAGGAATCCGATAGGACCGTCGTAGGAACTTAGCGCGTAGATCCTATAGACCGCGTAGGAATCCTATAACCTGGATCCTAGATCCTAGGGCTGAGCTCCTCCTGGCCTGTGTGAGCAGAGGGATCAGTGAATTTGTCTGAATCGGACAAACATTCGATCGGACGAGGCGGTAAATTCCTTTCCTTGGCGCTGTTTTTAATCGACTGTAAAATCGTTCATTCCAAAATTTTAAAGCAAATGAAATTTCGGTTGATGGTGTTAAAATAACGCCCCATGTGTGCACAGCTTTACCACCTCCTTACGGCGTATAGAGAGTTAACCAAATGGTTGGCACACGGTGTGTGGTGAGTAAATTACAGAGACGCAGTCCGTAGGAACCGTAGAATCTATTGCGATTGTTCATATTTAAGGTTTAGTTGCCCTTTAACCCTCTGGATCCTTAATCCAGTCTCAATTTGCTGAAGGTTTTACTGCAAAAAAGAAAATTCACATTTTAATCATTTTATTTCCATTATTTTAACCCTACGTTCCCTGGAGGGTATTTTAATCTCCATCCCTGTGCAGTAACCATGCGGAATAATTAGATGGTGCAGTTCGGTCCAGGCCCATAATTACCACTGGAAGGAAATGAGAAACTCGGTAATGTCAGGTCACACACAGGCGCCACAGACTGACGTGGATTAACTTATAAACCTGTGAGTTAATCCGACAACTGGCACAGGGTGGGCCATTGTGCCGGGGACCCTCTGGGGGTTAATGACCCAGCGTTTGCTTGCACACAAGTGACTAGCAGGTTACTGCACTATGACATCATTGGTTAATGATACAATAAACTGAATTCCGTGTTATTTTCCAGTGTACATGTGGACAGACAGTTCCGACACTGAATCTAACACGTGTATTCAGTATAATTAACCCTGCGGTCTTATTGTCACTACTCAACTCCTGAAAAACAATTTGGAAGTGTTTTAAGAGTCATTAAAGGATAAGTCTGCTCAAAAACATTTTAAACTTTGGTGGGGCTGGGAAAACATGGCGTTGAGACCCCCCACAACCCTCATCTATATATTAATATGTCTATATGGTCTGGTGGTCCCCAACTGGGCGTTAAGGTGGCCATACACCCACGATTTGCATCTCAATGTGCCAACAGATCACATTGGTATCTGTCGGCACATTGCGAAGGGAACCTGCACACATGGAACCGACATCCCCATACGCAGTAAGGGGATTGGTCGGCCGTGCGGCTATACACCGCAGGAACGGTATCGGCACCCTCTACTAAAGTACAGGGAGCTCGTGCAAACCGGCAAAAATTTTCCCGGTCAATCAGAGTGCTGACTATGGTCGTTCGTTGGCACTCCGATCGGCCGGGAATATCCCCTACACACGGGTGATAATAGGTAAATCCGGTCATGGACGATGGGATTTACCGATTATCACAGTGTATGGACACCTTTAGTCCAACTAAGGCTTTGGCTTATGTTCCTCAGGTTTTTCGATGTTGGTTGAGGAGGGGTAATGTTAAGAGATGGATGGAGCCCATTCTACACACTATATTGTAATGTTCTGATTGGCTACAGGTTGGTTTAATCTAAAGAATGTTAATGCTCTGATTGGCTATTGATTATCTGTAAAATGCTCTAATTTTTTGATTGGCTGTAAATCACTTTAACCTAAAGATGTTCTAATGATCTGATTGGCTACAGGTTTCACCAACCTATAAATGTCTGTTGTGTAATTGAATTAAGTAAAGTGACAATACCTTCTAGTTAAAGTTTTGTCTGAACTTGGTTGTTATTGGCTGTGGTGGGGAGTGTAAGTTCCTAGAAGTGCCAATCGTGCCTTGGGCAAAGAAGGAGCTGCCAGGCTTGTTGTGCCCTGATTGCCATCTGTTGGGCTGTAGGTGATGTGTGTGTGATTGTTATCTGTACCTGACAGAGGACAATGCAGATTTCTTGTGATGTCAGTTGATTGTCTCCGTGTGACACAAAAATTCACTACAGGAAGAAGAACAAAAATAAAAAAAATAAAAGAACTGGAGAAAACCTACAACCCATTATTATTGTTTGTTATTATTATTGTGTTATTATTATAGTGTTACTATATTATTATGTTACTATTTTATTGTTTTTATTATTGTGTTATCATTATTGTGTTATGCTGTGAGTTTTAGTTCTGCTGTTTCAATGGTGCTGGGTCTGGTACCCATGTCTGTCTGTCTGTCTGTCTGTCTGTCTAGTTTATTTATAAAGCGCCACTTGGGGACGCAGCCTGTAAACCTGTTTATCCTATACTATAAATCTCTAACCAAACAACCACCTGGACCACTTCAATCCATCCCTGCTCCCAACACAGCCCCTCCATATATCTCACCCTATCCTATAAGCCTATCCACACAGCCCTCCATATATCTCACCTACTATAAAGCATATCCAACACACCTCCAATATCAACCCTATCCTATAAAGCACTATCCAACACAGCCCTCCATATATCTCACCCTATCCTATAAAGCACTATCCAACAACAGCCCCTCCATATATCTCACCCTATCCTATAAAGCACTATCCAACACAGCCCTCCATATATCTCACCCTACCTTATAAAGCACTATCCAACACAGCCTCCATATATCTCACCCATCAAAAGCACTATCCAACACAGCCCTCCATAATCTCACCCTATCCTATAAAGCACTACCAACACAGCCCTCCATAATCTCACCCTACCTATAAAGCACTACCACACAGCCCCCAAATCCCCCTATCTTAAAGCACATCCACACAGCCCTCCATATATCTCACCCTATCCTATAAAGCACATCCAACACAGCCCTCCATATATCTCACCCTATCCTATAAAGCACTATCCAACACAGCCCTCCATATATTCACCCTATCCTATAAAGCACTATCCAACACAGCCCCTCCATAATCTCACCCTATCCTATAAAGCACTATCCAACACAGCCCCTCATATATCTCACCCTATCCTATAAAGCATACTATCCCAACACAGCCCTCCATATATCTCACCCTATCCTATAAAGCACTACAACACAGCCCTCCATATATCTCCCCCTATCCTATAAGCACTATACACCACAGCCCCTCCATATATCTCACCCTATCCTATAAGCACTATCCAACACAGCCCCTCCATATATCTACCCTATCCTATAAAGCACTATCCAACACGCCCCTCCATATATCTCACCCTATCCTATAAAGCACTATCCAACACAGCCCTCCATATATCTCACCCTATCCTATAAAGCACTATCCAACACAGCCCTCCATATATCTCACCAATCCTATAAAGCACTATCCAACACAGCCCTCCATATATCTCACCCTATCCTATAAAGCACTATCCAACACAGCCTCCAATACTCACCCTATCCTATAAAGCACTATCCAACACAGCCCTCCATTTATCTCACCCTATCCTATAAAGCACTATCCAACACAGCCCTCCATATATTCTCACCTATCCTTATAAGCACATCCAACACAGCCCTCCATATATCTCACTATCCTATAAAGCACTATCCAACACAAGCCCTCCAAATCTCACCCTATCCTATAAAGCAATATCCAACAAAAGCCCCTCCTATATCTCACCCTATCATAAAGCGCTATCCAACACAGCCCTCCATATATCTCACCCTATCCTATAAAGCACTATCCAACACAGCCCCTCCATATATCTCACCCTATCCTATAAAGCACTATCCAACACAGCCTCCATATATCTCACCCTATCCTATAAAGCTCTATCCAACACAGCCCCTCCATATATCTCACCCTATCCTATTAAAGCACTATCCAACACAGCCCTCCATATATCTCACCTATCATTAAAGCACTATCCAACACAGCCCTCCATATATCTCACCCTATCCTATAAAGCAATATCCAACACAGCCCTCCAATATCTCACCCTATCCTATAAAGCACTATCCAACACAGCCCTCCAATATCTCACCCTATCCTATAAAGCACTATCCAAACAAGCCCCTCCATATTCCACCCTATCCTAAAAGCACACCAACACAGCCCTCCAAACCACCTATCTATAAAACCTACCAACACAGCCCCCAATATCCACCCTAATATAAAAGCACTATCCAACACAGCCCTCCATATATCTCACCCTATCCTATAAAGCACTATCCAACACAGCCCTCCATATATCTCACCCTATCCTATAAAGCTCTATCCAACACAGCCCTCCATATATCTCACCCTATCCTATAAAGCACATCCAACACAGCCTCCATATATCTCACCCATCCTATAAAGCACTATCCAACACAGCCCCTCCATATTATCACCCTATCTATAAAGCACTACCAACAACCCTCCATATATTCACCCATCCTATAAAGCACTATCCAACACAGCCCTCCATATATCTCACCCTATCCTATAAAGCACTATCCAACACAGCCCTCCATATATCTCACCCTATCCTATAAAAGCACTATCCAACCACACCCTCATATATCTCACCCATCCTATAAAGCACTATCCAACACAGCCCCCATATATCTCACCCTATCCTATAAAGCACATCCAACACAGCCCTCCATATTCTCACCCTATCCTATAAAGCACTATCCAACACAGCCCTCCATATATCTCACCCTACCTATAAAGCACTATCCAACACAGCCCCTCCTATTATCTCACCCTATCCTATAAAGCACTATCAACACAGCCCTCCAATATCTCCACCCTATCCTATAAAGCACTATCAACACAGTCCCATATATCACCCCTATCCTATAAAGCACTATCCAACACAGCCCTCCATATATCTCACCCTATCCTATAAAGCACTATCCAACACAGCCCTCCATATATCTCACCATACCTATAAAGCACTATCCAACACAGCCCTCCATATATCTCACCCTATCCTATAAAGCACTATCCAACACAGCCCTCCATATATCTCCACCCTATCCTATAACACTATCCAACACAGCCCTCCATATATCTACCCATCCTAAAACACTATCAAACCAGCCCTCCATATATCTCACCCTATCCTATAAAGCCTATCCAACACAGCCTCCATATATCTCACCCTATCCTATAACACTATCCAACACAGCCCTCCATATATCTCACCTATCCTATAAAGCACTAATCCAAACACAGCCCTCCATATATCTCACCCTATCCTATAAAGCACTATCCAAACAAGCCCTCCATATATCTCACCCTATCCTATAAAGCACTATCCAACACAGCCCTCCATATATCTCACCCTATCCTATAAAGCACTACCAACACAGCCCTCCATATATCTCACCCTATCCTATAAAGCACTATCCAACACAGCCCCTCCATATATCTCCCCCTATCCTATAAAGCACTATCCAACACAGCCCCTCCATATATCTCCCCCTATCCTATAAAGCACATCCAACACAAGCCCTCCATATATCTCCCCCTATCCTATAAACACTATCCAACAAGCCCTCCATATATCTCCCCTATCCTATAAAGCACTATCCAACACAGCCTCCATATATCTCACCTATCCATAAAGCATATCCAACACAGCCCTCCATATATCTCACCCTATCCTATAAAGCACTATCCAACACATCCCTCCATATTATCACCCTATCCTATAAAGCACACAACACAGCCCCCATATATCTCACCTATCCTATAAAGCACTATCCAACACAGCCCTCCATATATCTCACCCATCTCATATAAAAGCCTACCAACACAGCCCTCCATATATCTCACCCTATCCTAAAGCACTATCCAACACAACCCCTCCATATATCTCACCCTATCCTATAAAAAACACTATCCAACACAGCCCTCCATATATCTCACCCTATCCTATAAAGCACTATCCAACACAGCCCTCCATATATCTCACCCTATCCTATAAAACACTATCCAACACAGCCCCTCCATAATCTCACCCTATCCTATAAAGCACTATCCAACACAGCCCTCCATATATCTTACCCTATCCTATAAAGCACTATCCAACACAGCCTCCATATATCTCACCCTATCCTATAAAGCACTATCCAACACAGCCCTCCATATATCTCACCTATCCTATAAAGCACTATCAACACAAGCCCTCCATATATCTCACCCTATCCTATAAAGCACTATCCAACACAGCCCCTCTATATATCTCACCCTATCCTATAAAGCACTATCCAACACAGCCCTCCATATATATCACCCATATCCTATAAAGCACTATCCAACACAGCCCTCCATATATCTCACCCTATCCTATAAAGCACTATCCAACACAGCCCTCCATATATCTACCCTATCCTATAAAGCACTATCCAACACAGCCCTCCATATATCTCACCCTACTATAAAGCACTATCCACACACAGCCCTCCATAATATCCACCCTATCCTATAAGCACTATCCAACACAGCCCTCATATATCTCACCATACCTATAAAGCACTATCCAACACAGCCCTCCATATATCTCACCCTATCCTATAAAGCACTATCCAACACAGCCCTCCATATATCTCACCCTATCCTATAAAGCACTATCCAACACAGCCCTCCAATATCTCCACCCTATCCTATAAAGCACTAAAACACAGCCTCCTATATCTCACCCTATCCTATAAAGCACTATCAACAAACAGCCCCTCCATATATCTCACCCTATCCTATAAAGCACTATCCAACACAGCCCTCCATATATTCACCCTATCCTATAAAGCACTATCCAACACAGCCCTCCATATATCTCACCCTATCCTATAAAGCACTATCCAACAAGCCCCTCAATATCTCACCCTATCCTATAAAGCACTATCCAACACAGCCCTCCATATATCTCACCCTTCCTATAAAGCAACTATCCAAACACAGCCCTCCTATATCTCACCCTATCCTATAAAGCACTATCCAACACAGCCCCTCCATTATCTCACCTATCCATAAAGCACTATACAACACCCCCTCCATATCTCACCACTATCCTATAAAGCACTATCCAACACAGCCCCTCCATATATCTCACCCTATCCTATAAAGCACTACCAACACAGCCCTCCATATATCTCACCCTATCCTATAAAGCACTATCCAACACAGCCCTCCATATATCTCACCCTATCCTATAAAGCACTCACCCTATCCTATAAAGCACTATCCAACACAGCCCCTCCATATATCTCACCCTATCCATAAAGCACTATCCAACACACCCTCCATATATCTCACCCTATCCTATAAAGCACTATCCAACACAGCCCCTCATATATCTCACCCCTATCCTATAAAGCACTATCAAACACGCCCCATATATCTCACCCTATCCTATAAAGCACATACCAACACAGCCCTCCATATATCTCACCCTATCCTATAAAGCACTATCCAACACAGCCTCCAATATCTCACCCTATCCTATAAAGCACTATCCAACACATCCCCTCCATATATCTCACCCTATCCATAAAGCACTATCCAACACAGCCCTCTATATATCTCACCCATCCTATAAAGCACTATCCAACACAGCCCTCCATAATTTCACCCTATCCTATAAAGCACTATCCAACACAGCCCCTCCATATATCTACACCTATCCTATAAGCACTATCCAACAAAGCCCCTCCCAATATCTCACCCTATCCTATAAAGCACTATCCAACACACCCCTCCATAATCTCACCCTATCCCATAAAGCACTATCCAAAAACAGCCCCCATAATCTCACCCTATCCTATAAGCACTATCCAACACATCCCTCCATATATCTCACCCTATCCTATAAAGCACTATCCAACACAGCCCTCCATATATCTCACCCTATCCTATAAAGCACTATCCAACACAGCCCTCCATATATCTCACCTATCCTATAAAGCACTATCCAAACACACCCTCCATATATCTCACCCTATCCTAAAAGCACTATCCAACACAGCCCTCATATAATCCACCTTATCCTATAAAGACACCAACACAGCCCTCCATATATCTCCACCTATCCTATAAAGCACTATCCAACCACAGCCCTCCATTATCTCACCTATCCTATAAAGCACTATCCAACACAGCCCTCCATATATCTCACCTATCCTATAAAGCATATTCCAACACAGCCCCCCATATATATCACCCTATCCTATAAAGCACTATCCAACACAGCCCTCCATATATCTCACCTATCCTATAAAGCACTATCCAACACAGCTCCATATATCTCACCTCTATCCTATAAAGCACTATCCAACACAGCCCTCCATATATCTACCCTATCCTAAAAGCCACTATCCACACAGCCCTCCATATATCTACCCTATCCTATAAAGCACTATCCAACACAACCCTCCATATATCTCCACCTATCCTATAAAGCACTATCCAACCAGCCCCTCCAATATCTCACCCTATCCTATAAAGCACTATCCAACACAGCCCCTCCATATATCTTACCCTATCCTATAAAGCACTATCCAACACAGCCCCTCCATATATCTCACCCTATCCTATAAAGCACTATCCAACACACCCTCTCCATATATCTCACCCTATCCTATAAAGCACTATCCCACACAGCCCTCCTATATCTCACCCTATCCTATAAAGCACTATCCACACAGCCCTCCATATATCCACCCTATCTATAAGCACTATCCAACACACCCCTCCGTATATCTCACCCTATCCTATAAAGCACTATCCAAAACACGCCCCTCCATATATCTCACCCTATCCTATAAGCACTATCCAACCACAGCCCTCCATATATCTCACCCTATCCTATAAAGCACTATCCAACACAGCCCCTCCTATATCTCACCCTATCCTATAAAGCACTATCCAACACAGCCCTCCATATATCTCACCCTATCCTATAAAGCATAGCCAACACAGAGGTGGGATTTAAAGTTACGTTTAAAGGTGTTAGGTGATGGTGAGTGACGGACAGACGGAGGAAGGGATTTCCAGAGCAGAGGGGCAGTACAAGTCCTGAATACGGGCATGGGAAGAGGTGACCAGGGTGGATGAGAGGAGGAGATCGTTTGCGGAGCGGAGGTTGCGTCTGGGACGGTGTCGCTGGATCAGCTCTGAGATATATGGAGGGGATGTATTGATTGGTCAGGACATTGATCCTTTGGGTTGAACCACATACGCCAGGCCTCCTATCATGCCATACAAGGGGTTAGGATTAACGTTTTTCCGAATGGATTTTCGATGGGGTTGAAGATTAATTTTCCACCTTGCCTGATCTTTGTTTATTGATAAACCGATCAATATCGTCAATCGATCTATTGAAAACACGATAAACTGTCATCGATCGAATTCTGCTCATTGTTTGTTCCATCAGTAGCGCTGCCCACACCTGGCTCGGCATCACATGGAACGAATAGATTGTTACGTTGGGCCAGGAATAACGATGTTCCCAGACAGAAAATGCTTTGATATTGACAGTGAAGTAACTATGAACCCTCCTCCTATTCTAGTAGGTCTAGAGCAGTTTATTCTTGGCACACGGTCCAGCATTGTCAGCGATTGCCCTATGGCATCTCCCTCTCTGCTGGGTACTAGATGAAAGCTACTGTATCGGGTCAGATGTGGGGTGAAGGGTCTCTGCTTCTTTATCTGGCTCAGAGTATAAACTACAAAGGATCTGGACCCAGCAATGAATAATTAGTACCAGACCTGGGACATGTGCCCTACAGTCTCTGCTTCCCCCACTGTACTTTTCGCTAACGTGTAACACGTGTGTGACCTCCAGCCTCCCGTGTTGATATAAGGTAGATCTGAACCTGTGAAAGGGTTAAAAGTACTGCCCATCCCCCAGCTGGGCTCTGTTTGGTCCTTATCTCTTCCCTTGTGGAATGTGACAAACACATAACCCACAGTACAGTGTGTATCCCCACTGGGATGTTTATCACATAACTTAATGTGGACTCATTTACAGGTTAATCTCGGTATGTACAATGTTACCAAATTACATGGTAGGTTCCTACGCAATGTGTTGGTAATTTGCAGTGGATTGCAAACACACACACACCCCATAACTCTGCATTGGGATAATATATCATCACTGTCACACATCTTCATTAAATGCCCCTTGCTCAGCCAGTGTTGGAAGGTAAAGTCTCTTACAGGTGGGGCCCCGGAGAACAGAGACTGAGCATCTCACAGACTGAATCCTGTATAACCAGTAGGAAAGTCCTGACAGGGATTGTGTGTTGCCCTGGTGAATGTGTGTGTGTATAATGCTTGGACCTCCCTGGAAACCAATGGTGTTGGATCTGGATGTTTATTAATAAGATTAAAATGGAGCAGGTGATTACGACCCGGTGGACCTATAAATAAGGATGTAAAGTGGCAGATTATGGGGAAGTAGAACTCATTGGTTTGTAACTGTAGCAGTGGTTGAAACTGGAGCCGGTTGAGTTCCTAGAGACAATGTGCCCTTTATTCTTTTATCTTTCTTTTTGCTAATGTTCTGCTGCCTGGGAAGCTCTAGTTCCACCCTTACACCAGTTCTGAATATAACTGTCCCATTCATTGGTTCCACCCATGGGTGACACAGTCACAGTGGTCAGGACGCTGCAAGACCTTCTCATAACTCGGGACCCCCAGTGAAATAGACTTTTGTTTATCGTTATTATCAGGGGCTCCCAGGATCTGGCTGTCAATTCCATGTCCCAATTTACAAATTAGTTTTATTAATTTCAGTGGCAGAATTGGTCATTTATTATATTAATGTTTGTACTTGATACTGGTGAGCACCGATTCAACCAGTAAGAAGGGGGACACCAGCCTGTCACTTAGTTCAGTGACATCACTTGGGTCAAGCCTGGGCATTGTGGGAAATGTGGTTATTCCAAGGGATGGACATTTTTTGTAGTTGATCTTGTCAAATAATAACAAGTAGGGGAGAGGCTGCCAGTTTTAATTATGCAAACCTGTGCTGATTAGGTTCAATTTGCAGGGCGTCCACAGGAGGTGCTAATTCTGCACACGGCTCAGGTAGCTTGACTAAAGGAATATTCAGTAAGAAGATTAATAGTTGTGGAAACTACCCAGAAGGCTTCTCTGCCCACAAGGGGAAGTTTCCAGGTGAATTCTTTCCATGTTGCTGGGGTGTGACTGAATATTGCATTATTTGCTGTAATTCAGTGATGGGTAAAATGCCTACATCTGGGGGGGTATTTATTATATCAACGTGTCAGAAGATGCAGTTATCCATCCTTGTTTTGTCATGTTTCTGAGTTGTCACTCCCAGAATTCTTTCCTAGCCATGGTTTGTAATATAGTCACTGGACTTTAGTGGTGTTGGGGATTTCACTCAGAATGGCAATATATAATAGCTGCACCCACTACTGGTTTTTGTTATGGAGTTGCCATGTTGTTTCCCTACAGTGGAGCATGATGCTATGGTCTGTTGTCTGTACAGAACATCTCTCCCTCTAAAGCTGAAACACGTGAATGGTAAAATAATAATAATATAGTAGACATTACTCATTCTGTGTACAGAGCGGTGATGTCTATTAAATAATATAGTGATGAATCCACCCTACTGGCTGCTTCCTCTACATGCTATCTATATGTAAATAAATAACCCTGGCTATCTCGATTATCTAGAGTGGAGTTCTCCTTTTTCTTTCTGCACTACAGCTCCCAGCATCCTCAGTGTGCCAGGGTGGGTTGGAACACATTTCCCAGGTGTCTATCCGGTTTTAACGGTTTAATCTGATGGCACCAAATTCTCCTCCAACAATGGACATTTACTAGACACGGGATTCAGCGGCACAGTTATAATTGGCAGTGACTCATTATAGGATTATTATAGCAATACTATTAGTGTTTTTATAAACATCAGGAAGGTAATAATGTAAATAATTCATTATATTTCATTTTTTTTTAAATTAGATTCCTTCTCCGTCTCTGCCAGTGAAAATGGTGGCAAGTCAGAGTCAGTGGCGAATCTTCAACAACAGTCGTCATTAAATTCAATCCATAGCTCCCCGGGCCCCAAACGATCCACCAACACCCTGAAAAAGTGGCTGACCAGTCCCGTTAGGCGTCTGAACAGTGGGAAGGCAGAGAGCAACATCAAAAAGCAAAAGAAAAGAGACGGGCGCAACCTTGGATCCCCCAAAGCAGGAGATGAGACCACCCCACAGGGAGACAGCGCAGATGAGGTGAGTGACATTGGGGGACATTGCCTTTGGTGACACCTGGTAGATAAGGGACTAATTCTAGATATTCAGTGGTTATACCTGATAGATAAGAGACTGGTTCTAGATCTCTAGTGGTGAGACCTGGTTAATAAGGGGCTAGTTCTAGATCTCCTATGGTGACACCTGGTTAGTAATGGACTAGTTCTAGATCTCCTGTGGTGACACCTGGTTACTAAGGGACTAGTTGTAGATCTCTTGCGGTTTGGGACTCTGTGTTTCCGTCGGCCGCGGATGACTTCCCTATAGGGAGTCTACCGTGGCAAGGGAAGTTTTCCCCCTTTCCCGAACAAGTGTTCGTCCGACCCGATCTTTCGGAAATGCAAGGTACACAGAGTACCGATAAAGCCCCAATACCGGGTTGAAGCCGACGGTATCGGGGCTTTATCGGTACTTTGTGTACCCAGCTTTACACCTGGTAGATAAGGGGCTAGTTCTTGATCTCTAGTGGTGACACCTGGTAGGTGAGGAGCTAGTTCTAGATCTCTAGTGGTGACACCTGGTAGATATGGGGCTAGTTCTAGATTTCTAGTGGTGGCACCTGGTAGATATGGGGCTAGTTCTAGATCTCTAGTGGTGACACCTGGTAGATGAGGAGCTAGTTCTAGATCTCTAGTGGTGACACCTGGTAGGTGAGGAGCTAGTTCCAGATCTCTAGTGGTGACACCTGGTAGATAAGGGGCTAGTTCTAGATCTCTAGTGGTGATACCTGGTAGATATGGGGCTAGTTCAAGATCTCTAGTAGTGACACTTGGTAGGTGAGGGGCTAGTTCTAGATCTCTAGTGGTGACACCTGGTAGGTGAGGAGCTAGTTCTAGATCTCTAGTGGTGACACCTGGTAGGTGAGGGGCTAGTTCTAGATCTCTAGTGGTGACACCTGGTAGATATGGGGCTAGATCTAGATCTCTAGTGGTGACACCTGGTAGATATGGGGCTAGTTCTAGATCTCTAGTGGTGACACCTGGTAGATAAGGGGCTAGATCTTGATCTCTAGTGGTGACACCTGGTAGATCTGGGGCTAGTTCTAGATCTCTAGTGGTGACACCTAGTAGATAAGGGGCTAGATCTAGATCTCTAGTGGTGACACCTGGTAGATGAGGAGCTAGTTCTAGATCTCTAGTGGTGACACCTGGTAGTTGAGGGGCTAGTTCTAGATCTCTAGTGGTGACACCTGGTAGGTGAGGGGCTAGTTTTCAGATCTATAGTGGTGACACCTGGTAGAGAGGAGATAGTTGAGATCTTTAGTGGTGGGACACCTGGTAGTAGGGGTTAGTTCTAGATCGTCTAGTGGTGATAACCTGGAGTATGGGGCTAGTTCAAGATCTCTGGTGTGACACTGGTAGATCAGGGGCTAGTTCTAGATCTCTGTGGGTGACACCTGGTAGATGAGGAGCTAGTTCTAGATCTCTAGTGTGATCACATGGTAGATAAGGGCCAGTTATAGATCTCTCGTGGTGACACTGGTAGATGAGGAGCTAGTTCAGATCTCTAGTGGTGACTCCTGGTGATTGGGGCTAGTTTCTAGGATCGCTGTGGTGACACCCCTGGTAGATAAGTGGGGTTAGTTCTAGGATCTACTAGTGGTGACACCTGGTATAGATGAGGAGCTAGATCTTGATCTCTAGTGGTGGACACTGTAGATATGGGGCTAGTTTAGATCTCTAGGGTGACACATAGTAGAATAAGGGGTAGATCTAGACTCTAGTGGTGACACTGGTAGATGAGGGAGCTAAGTTCTAGATACTCTAGTGGGGAACATGGTTAGTTGAGGGGATAGTTCTAGATATCTAGTGGTGGCTTGGGAACTGGTAGTTGAGGGGGCGAGTAGTTCTGCTTTCTAGTTTATCTTTTTTTTTTAGTAGTAGCTATTGAGTCTTGCTTAATTTTGATTTCTTTAATAGTTTTATATATATTAGATATAATAGTATTTTTATATTAGAGGCTTTATGCTTTATTACTGATATATATTTAGTTTTATTTTCTTTTTATTAGTTCTTTATCTGTAGATTTAGTTTTGATTAAATTGTTGCTAGTATGATAGATTAGTTTATAGTAATTTAGTATAGTAGCTAGTCTTTTACATTTTTATCTTTATTGCTATAGTATTAGTTATAGTAGATCTTAATTTTTCTAGTGTTTATTTATTATTTATTTTTTGAGTTTTTTTTTTTTGTTTAGTTTTATATAGTTTTATTGTTATAGAGTTAACTTTGATATATATCTTTTTTAATCTAGTTTAGTAGGTTTCTGATATTTAGGTACTAGTATTTAATTCTCTCTTATTAGTATTAGTATAGATTTTGATTAGTTTATTTGATATAGATTTTTCTTATCTAGTTATTTTATATTTTATATTATATCTTTAATTATTTTTAGACTTTCCTTTAGTTTATTTGCTTACAGTTTTTATATATTTAGTTTTAGAGTAGTAGTTTAGGTTTATTTTATTTAGGCTTTCTTTTTTATAGAGATTTTTTAGGATAGTGCTTTTTTTTATATAGTATAGATTATAGTATCTTTTCTGATTATAGATTTAATATTAGTTTTGTTTCTACTAGGCGCCTTTATTTTCTAGTTAGCTTTATCTTTAGTATAATTTTTTAAGTTGATTCGTTCTATTTATTCTTCTTTTCTTAGTCTTAGCTTTAGTTCTTCCTGTTTATTTTTTGCTAGGTAGTTAGTTTATTGTATGATTTCTATTTCTAGTATATCTTAGTCTCGAGTTATTAGTTAGGGTTATGTAGCTATTACGGTAGAGTTAGCTCTATTAGACTTGTATATAAGATATGGAGAATTTGAGGTCTCGTGATAACTGATTTTATTTTTTTTTTTCATTTTAGTTTTGCTAGTTTACTCTCTCTAAGTAGTCGTTACTTCTTTGCTGTTGTAGGCTCTTTATTCACTGCTCCTATTATCTATTAGCTCTTTCTTTTTCTTTTAGTTCTCTAGGCCATTTTGTTTCTTCTTTTTTCTTTCTACTAGTCTATAGTTTCTATATTAGTATAGTAGTCTTCTTTTTAGTTTCTCTTTTCTTCTTTACTCTCTAGTAGCTTATCTAGTAGAGTCTCTCTCTTTAGTTAGCTTTTTATTTTCCTCTCTCTAGCTAGTTCGAATTTCTTATAGCTTTCTGTTTTAGTCTTCTCTAATAGTTTAGTTTCTAGATCTCTAGTGGTGACACCTGGTAGGTGAGGAGCTAGTTCTAGCTCTCTAGTGGCGACACCTGGTAGATGAGGAGCTAGTTCTAGATCTCTAGTGGTGACACCTGGTAGTTGAGGGGCTAGTTCTAGCTCTCTAGTGGTGACACCTGGTAGATGAGGAGCTAGTTCTAGATCTCTAGTGGTGACACCTGGTAGGTGAGGAGCTAGTTCTAGATCTCTCCTGGTAGATATGGGGCTAGTTCAAGATCTCTAGTAGTGACACTTGGTAGATAAGAGGCTAGTTCTTGATCTCTAGTGGTGACACCTGGTAGGTGAGAGGCTAATTCTAGATCTCTAGTGGTGGACACTGGTAGTAGATAGGGGCTAGTTCTAGATCTCTAGTGGTGATACCTGGTAGGTGAGGAGCTAGTTCCAGATCTCTAGTGGTGACACCTGGTAGAAGAGGCTAGTTCTAGATCTCCAGTGGTGACACCTGGTAGCTGAGAGGCTAATTCTAGATCTCCAGTGGTGACACCTGGTAGATATGGGGCTAGTTCTAGATCTCTAGTGGTGACAACTGGTAGTTGAGGATCTAGTTCCAGATCTCTAGGGGTGACACCTGGTAGATAAGGGGCTAGTTCTAGATCTCTAGTGGTGACACCTGGTAGATATGGGCTAGTTCTAGATCTCTAGTGGTGGCACCTGGTAGATATGGGGCTAGTTCTAGATCTCTAGTGGTGACACCTGGTAGATATGGGGCTAGTTCTAGATCTCTAGTGGTGGCACCTGGTAGATATGGGGCTAGTTCTAGATCTCTAGTGGTGACACCTGGTAGATAGGGGCTAGTTTAGATCTCTATGGTGATACCTGGTAGTATGGGGCTAGTTCAGATCTCTAGTGTGAACCTGGTAGATAAGGGGCTAGTTCTAGATCTCTAGTGTGCACCTGGTAGGGGAGGAGTAGTTCTAGATCTCTCCTGGTAGATAAGGGCTAGTTCTAGATCTCTAGTGGTGAACCTGGTAGATAGGGGCTAGTTCAAGATCTTAGGTGACACTGGTAGATAAGGGGCTAGTTCTGACTCTATGTGTGACACCTGGTAGTGAGAGGCTAGTTCTAGATCTCTAGTGGTGACCATGGTAGTATGGGGCTAGTTCTAGATCTTAGTGGTGCACCTGGTAGATATGGGGGCTATTCTAGATCTCTAGTGGTGACACCTGGTAGGTGGGGGCTAGTTCTAGATCTCTAGTGGTGAACACTGGTAGGTGAGGGGCTAGTTCTAGATTCTAGTGGTGACACCTGGTAGTGAGGGGCTAGTCTAGATCTCTAGTGGTGACACCTGGTAGGTGAGGAGCTAGTTCTAGATCTCTCCTGGTAGATAAGGGGCTAGTTCTAGATCTCTAGTGGTGACACCGGGTAGGTGAGGAGCTAGTTCTAGATCTCTAGTGGTGACACCTGGTAGGTGAGGAGCTAGTTCTAGATCTCCAGTGGTGACATCGGGTAGGTGAGGGGCTAGTTCTAGTCTCTTAGTGGTGACACCTGGTAGGTGAGGAGCTAGTTCTAGATCTCTAGTGGTGACACCTGGTAGGTGAGGAGCTAGTTCTAGATTTTAGTGGTGACACGGGTAGGTGAGGGTAGTTCTAGATCTCCAGTGGTGACATCGGGTAGGTGAGGGGCTAGTTCTAGATCTCTAGTGGTGACACCGGGTAGGTGAGGAGCTAGTTCTAGATCTCTAGTGGTGACACCTGGTAGGTGAGGAGCTAGTTCTAGATCTCTAGTGGTGACACGGGTAGGGGGAGCTAGTTTAGATCTCCAGTGGTGACACTGGGTAGGTGAGGGGCTAGTTCTAGATCTCTAGTGGTGAAACCGGGTAGGTGAGGAGCTAGTTCTAGATCTCTAGTGGTGCACCTGGTAGGTGGGAGCTAGTTCTAGATTCTAGTGGTGGACACCGGTAGGTGAGGAGCTAGTTCTAGATCTCTAGTGGTGACACCTGGTAGGTGAGGAGCTAGTTCTAGATCTCTAGTGGTGACATCAGGTAGGTGAGGGGCTAGTTCTAGATCTCTAGTGGTGACACCTGGTAGGTGAGGAGCTAGTTCTAGATCTCTAGTGGTGACACCGGGTAGGTGAGGAGCTAGTTCTAGATCTCCAGTGGTGACATCGGGTAGGTGAGGGCTAGTTCTAGATCTCCAGTGGTGACGCCGGGTAGGTGAGGGGCTGGTTCTAGATCTCTAGTGGTGACGCCGGGTAGGTGAGGGGCTAGTTCTAGATCTCTAGTGGATATTGGACCCTGGGCTCTAGCTGATCACAAACGTACTACAGAAGGAACATTACGTTTGTAGACAGAAATGTTCAATGACATTTCCACCTTGTGGTGTTATTACGAGGGAGATGCACAGTACAATGGGGTCAGTGTCAGTCTGCTCAATGGGAATTATTGATAGATCTGCACTAAGGCCGGTCAGGAGGTTATCACACGGAAACTATAGACAACTTCACTGACAAACCCCACTTTGTTTGGTTCAATATAAACTTGGGATGCTGCGAAATATTCACCTTGTCCTATGGTCTCTGGTAGCTGAAGTTAAGGGTTCACTGTTAATCTGATCACGTTTGTGTTTCAGAAAGGGAAGAAGGGATGGGACGAAGAGCCAGATGATGAATCCACACACCCTTCCCTCACCAATGAAGATTTTTGATAATGATCCCACTCAAGAGACAAGGTATGAAGACCATGTAACAGGGGGGTTCACAGAGAAAATAGGGGCCTCCAGACACCTAGAAAGCCAATGAGATTGTTTCCCCCTTTGCCCTTCTTTGTGCAGGAATCACATGGAAATGGGAGTCTATTCTATATGAGTCACGTGTTTTATCCTGTCATATCCCCTATATTACTAACAATAACAATTGTCAATGTGCTTGCCAAGTCCTGTATGTACTTATCACTGTCACTGCCTGCTGGTAGCCATATCTGTTCACTGGTACATACACCGTGTAATGATTATAAGGAGATTATGGAGAGTGCCTGTCTCATATAGTAGCATCACTCACAGCGCAGTTAACCAAACAATGGCCCCAAGCACTGATACATAAACTGCAATAATGATATGTAAACTCAATTCTGCCTTTATGTTGCTTTAGTAGTAGCTAGACCTGCTGTTGTTTTAGAAGCGTTAAGTAACTTGGGACTGCGGATTTGCTGTGATGGAATATTTTCCTGACCTCACACTGGTAGATCTTTGTGTAGAAGCAGCTAGAAAGTAAAGTGTCCTTTTGGGTTCATTCTAGTTGCCTTATGTTACACACCAGGAAATCAGTCTCATTATTATAATGGGAGAAATAAATAGCATTACAGTTATTAGAGACAATATGTCCTGGGGACTGTAGAATGAGACGTTTGTCTTCTATTACAAGGAATGTTTACAGTCGATAATGATATCCGCCAGATTATACCAATACCAGCTCCGCCCCCCATTCATTCATGATACTGCCCACGTGTCATTACACTGCACAGTAATTACACTAAACTAGACACAGTGTTCTTTGGTCGTTTATATCCTGGATGTTAATATTTCGCTGTAGGACCTTGCCAATGACTGGAGGGGTCATAGTGTTCAGGAATGTCCTTTATACGGCAGGGTGTTTGGAGATTTGTTCATTATGCACACAAATGGTTAACCCTGCAACCTGTCTGGCAGCTCCATATCCCACTCACTAACCCTGCTAACCGTTAACTCCTGGGTTACCTTTCTAACCATTGTCTTCCTCCTTTCTTTTCCTTTAACCACCCTGTGACTCCTGTCGTCTGTCCGCCACTGTGCCTCCTGAACCTGCTTTTCCTTTAAATGCACTTCGCCACCAGCCTTCCTTGCTGGTCTCCCGGCAGAGTCGGCAGAGGTTCCCAGTGCAGCGAGCTGGTTACTGCATAGAGAATCTGGTCAGGAACAAGATGGTAAGTGCACAGGGGAGTAGAAAAACTAAAAAAATCAGCTTCTCCGCCATTTAACTGGTAATAAATGGATCCAACCACGGTTATTGGCTCCCTGTGTACTATTCTGTCTTTCTGTATTGTTGCCAGTATTCCACCTGAGAGTAACATAGTAAATAGTAATGTAGCAACTTATAATGTAGTAACAAAGTAATGTACAACTAGGGACAGTAATGTGTAAGATAGGAGTGTAGCAACTTATAACAATAATGTAGTAGCATGGTAACTGTAAAGTTTTACCATAGCTTAGTAACACTAATGTAGTAAAGTAATAACAAAGTAATATTGTAACAGTAACTGTAATGTAGTGAAGCAGTAACTTAGTAATGTAGAAAAATAGGTACATAGTAATTAGTAACTGTATGTAAAAGTAGATAGTAATTAGTAACTAATGTAGAAAAGTAATTATATAGCAATTGGTAATGTAGTAATTAGTAGAAGTAATGTAGAAAGTAGTTATATAGTAATTATTAACATAGTAATGTATTAAGTTGGTAACATAGTAATGTAGTAAGTTGGTAACATAGTAATGTAGCAACTTAGTAACATAGTAATGTAGTAACTTAGTAACACAGTAATGTAATAATTAACATAGTACTGTAGTAACTTAGTAACATATGGGTTATTCAATAAAAGTTCTTTTGCTAATTTTGCCCCAACCAATCAGATCTTATTCTTCTATTATTTTCTTATTTAACATTTGAAAGCTATCATCTGATTGGATGGGGCAAAATTAGCACCATTAAGAACTTTTATTGAATTTCCCTGTATTAGTAGGGAAGGGTGGGGGGAGCCCAGTTCTGTCAGAGATGAACCCATCCAGGCAGCGTTCTAACACAGGGCATACGCTATCTTTCTGTTGCAGACACTGGATGGAGGTAACTACCATGGAACACAGAACTCCATGGCTGAAGGCTACGTGAATGAAGGCTTGGCTCCCTCGCCAGCTGCTCCCAGGAACCATGAAGAGGAGCAAAGAGCCAAAGCACTCAGGGGACGGATGTAAGTGGCCACTCATTATCCAACCAGATTGCCCTATAACTCTGTTGGAATGATTGATATACATCGATGGACAGTATTTTACCGGTCTGTCAACTAATGTTGTGAAATATTATGAGACAAAAACTGCTAGCAACTTTCCCTTTAGTATGACCCAGCAAGGTTATGAGTATAATTCCTGTATAGTATTTCCATGGCATACAGATGGTTAATAAATCAGGAACATTAAGTGCAGTGTGGCCTGTGCATCTCCTTTGTTCTCCATTAGCTATTTGCTCATTTAACCCTTCTCTCCCCGCAAATCGTTCCATTCCGCCCCAATGCCAACAGCTCTCGGGGTCTCCAAGAACAGAGGGACTTTTATTCTAGAGGATAAGTAATAATAACCGGATCAGACACTGACACCATTGTGATCTGCTTCTCTCTGGGGTTTGCAGCTGCTGCAGAACATCTTCCAAATAGTAATAGTACATGAGCCTGATCCACCTTATCCAGTCCCGTTAGTACCGCTCAGTACCCCGCAGCACCAACATAATAATGCCCAATCAGACCCACTATCCTAGGAACCTTCCCAGCTCACGGTGTGACTGTCTCTCTGTGACCTTCCTCAGGTTTGTGCTGAATGAACTTGTACAGACGGAAAAGGATTACGTGAAGGATCTAGGATTTGTGGTGGAAGTAAGTCCAATTGCTAGATGGTCCAAACTGAAGGCTGAATTGTATTACTGCGAATGATTGGTGGTTGGGTCAGTCAACTCAAGAAGTGACCGAAAACCATTCATTGTTCCAATGAGGCAGAATGGAAGAGAACAGGGAAGTTATTTTTTTTCTTGTTAGTTAATTTGCCACAAATTTGGTTTTGGGACAAACATACTGGAATTATGTTAGCTAATTGGTTAGAACTGAACAATCCGATCATATACAGCGCCAGGGCCGGCCTTAGGATTAATAGAAGCCTGTGCAAGATTTGTTACTGGCGCCTACCACCCCCACCAAAAAACCCTGGGCACACACAATATGCTGCTGAATGCTGCTTGGCCTGTTCAAATCACCACCTGCGCTTATTGTCTTTAGGTATCTGCAGTGCGTATTTCATTACGTAACACAAAATGCAGTCAGAACAGCACAGCATACAAATCCCTTAAGGCTTTCGTGTGTTGGGGCTCTGTCTGTGGGGTGGTGCTGATACATACATAACGAGGTGGACTGTGGCACTGATGCACAACTTTAATCCACAGGTCCATGACCTAAAGGTGCCCATACACTACGAAAGACATTAGACAGATGTCCATAAAGATAAATGTCCAATCTATCTACAACCGCCTAGTCTGTCCTTTTATACAATCAATTAATGGGTCCGATAGGAACATCTCAAGATAAAAAACGCTGCTTGTAAAATATGGTCTTACGACATGAGACAGATATCTCAAATCTATGTAATGTCTACCTAGTGCATGGCCAACCAGACTCCTGGCTGGTGCCCCCTGGTAATGAAACCTGTGCGGTTCCCCATATCGAAGGCCGGCCCTGTACAGAGCCCTGTTTGTGGGTGGGCTGCGATATTATTGGTTCTTCACATCCCATTAATAATTTGTCTCCTTCACAGACTTACATTCCTACAATGGAGGAGCGAGGGACCCCCGAGGACATGAATGGTAAAGATAAGATTGTGTTTGGAAACATTCACCAGATCTACGACTGGCACAAAGAGTGAGTTACACAAAATAAACTCCTTCCTTATATTGTCTAATTGGAGTTCAATATGGCAGCTCCCACCCATATGTATAAATATACAGAGAAGGAATGTTCTGTACACACAATAAGCTATACCCTCATACTGTACTGTCTAAGGGAAACAATATGGCAGCTCCCACCCATATGTATAAATATAAATATACAGAGAAGGAATGTTCTGTACACACAATAAGCTATACACTCATACTGTACTGTCTAAGGGAAACACTATGGCAGCTCCCACCCATATGTAGAAATATACAGAGAAGGGATGTTCTGTACACACAATAAGCTATACCCTCATACTGTACTGTCTAAGGGAAACAATATGGCAGCTCCCATCCATATGTATAAATAGACAGAGAAGGAATGTTCTGTACACACAATAAGCTATACCCTCATACTGTACTGTCTAAGGGAAACAATATGGCAGCTCCCACCCATATGTATAAATATACAGAGAAGGAATGTTCTGTACATACAATAAGCTATACCCTCATACTGTACTGTCTAAGGTAACCAGTATGGCAGCTCCCACCCATGTGAATAAATATAAATAACAATAATAATGTTTGTATACAGGGCGTTCACCGAGACAGAAATCATTTCAAGGGATCTGCAACAATAATAAATTTGGGAATGACGGGGTTAACCAATACCCCACCCATTACATCGCGTGGTTTACTCCTCTCTAGAACACTCTGTCCCACTCTTGCTAACCCGGTACTTACCATCTATCCCATACCATGGGGGGGTCGTTCACACTATAAGATTTCCTTTGAACTTTGTCAGTATAAAGTTACAAAATGTCCTGAAATCTTTTGACAAAATTTGTTTATAATAATTAATGGACCAGGTTGAGATGTTTTTCTTTCCTCTGTTTTTCCAGGTGCCCCCAAATCCCAGCCCCCCCCCCAAATAATCTGGGGGGGGTTATTGAAATCATGACTCACTGTCACATTACTGTGTATTAATGTGCTGTACTGGAAGGGTTAACTATACCTAGTGATGTTAACTCCTTCCTGCCCTGTGGTGCTGCCATGTGTCTTTAGCTTGTGCTCATATGAAATGACTGATTATTATTTTTCAGCTTTTTCATGGGGGAACTTGAAAAATGCCTTCAGGATCCGGAGAGACTGGCGCAATTATTTATCAAGCACGTGAGTATTGAAAGAGTTAAAGTGGGAAACACACCATATGGAAACCATTATCTTAATATCCATGGTTATTAATTATACTTCCTGCGTTATGGATCTAGTTTAACGCTCAGCCCATTTAAAGAGAAATATATAATAATACAACATTACCCTGATTTACATGTCCATCTAGTCTACCTGTACCCCTATCTACCTAAACATGTCCGTCTAGTCTACCTGTACCCCTATCTACCTAAACATGTTCCATCTAGTCCACCTGAAACCCCTATCTATCTACCTAAACATGTCCTCTAGTCTACCTGTACCCCTATCTACCTAACATGTCCGTCTAGTCTACCTGTATCCCTCTTACCTA
Organism: Hymenochirus boettgeri; assembly: GCA_019447015.1. Classification (NCBI taxonomy): domain Eukaryota; kingdom Metazoa; phylum Chordata; class Amphibia; order Anura; family Pipidae; genus Hymenochirus; species Hymenochirus boettgeri. Next base: position 162,906,929 of record CM033477.1, on the reverse strand, counting down.
AACAACATCTTTTCTCAACCCCTATCTCCCTAAACATGTCCATCTAGTCTACCTATACCCCTCTTTACCTAAACATGTTTTTCTTTACCCCTTTCTACCTAAACATGTCTGTCTAGTCTACCTGTACCCTCTTTACCTAAACATGTCTTTCTGTACCCCTCTCTACCTAAACATGTCCATCTAGTCTACCTGTACCCCTCTTTACCTAAACATGTCTTTCTGTACCCCTATCTACCTAAACATGTCCGTCTAGTCTACCTGTACCCTCTTTACCTAAACATGTATTTCTGTACCCCTCTCTACCTAAACATGTCCATCTAGTCTACTGTATCTTACTCCCTCTTTACCTAAACATGTCTTTCTGTACCCCTCTCTACCTAAACATGTTTTTCTGAACCCCTATCTACCTAAACGTGTCCATCTAGTCTACCTATACCCCCTTTACCTAAACATGTCTTTCTGTACCCCTCTCTACCTAAACATGTTTTTCTGAACCCCTATCTACCTAACATGTCCGTCTAGTCTACCTTGTACCCCTCTTTACCTAAACATGTCTTTCTGGACCCCTCTCTACCTAAACATGTCCATCTAGTCTACCTGTACCCCTCTTTACCTAAACATGTCTTTCTGTACCCCTCTCTACCTAAACATGTTTTTCTGAACCCCTATATACCTAAACGTGTCCATCTAGTCTACCTATACCCCTCTTTACCTAAACATGTCTTTCTGTACCCCTCTCTACTCTACTAAACATGTTTTTCTGAACCCCTATCTACCTAAACATGTCCTTCTAGTCTACCTGTACCCCTCTTTACCTAAACATGTCTTTCTGGACCCCTCTCTACCTAAACATGTTTTTCTGTACCCCTATCTACCTAAACATGTCCGTCTAGTCTACCTGTTCCCCTCTTTACCTAAACATCTTTTTTCTCAACCCCTATCTCCCTAAACATGTCCATCTAGTCTACCTATACCCCTCTTTACCTAAACATGTTTTTCTTTACCCCTATCTACCTAAACATGTCTGTCTAGTCTACCTGTACCCCTCTTTACCTAAACATGTCTTTCTGTACCCCTCTCTACCTAATGTCCATCAGTCTATCTACCTGTACCCCTCTTTACCTAAACATGTCTTTCTGTACCCCTCTCTACCTAAACATGTTTTTCTGAACCCCTATCTACCTAAACATGTCCATTCTACCTATACCCCTCTTTACCTAAACAGTCTTTCTGTACCCCTCTCACCTAAACATGTTTTCTGAACCCCTATCTACCTAAACATGTCCGCTAGTCTACCTTACCCCTCTTACCTAAACATCTTTCTCTGACCCCTCTCTACCTAAAATGTTTTTTCTGAACCCCTATCTACCTAAACATGTCCATCTAGTCTACTGTACCCCTCTTTACCTAAACATGTTTTCTGTACCCCTATCTCCCTAAATATGTCCATCTATTCTACCTGTACCCCTATTTACCTAAACATGTCTTTCTGTACCCCTTCTACCTAAACATGTTCCTCTAGTCTACCTGTATCCCCTTTACTACCTAAACATCTTTTCTCACCCCTATCTCCCTAAACATGTCCATCTAGTCTACCTATACCCCTCTTTACCTAACACTGTTTTCTTTACCCCTATCTACTAAAACATGTCTGTTCTAGTCTACCTGTACCCCTCTTTACCTAAACATGTCTTTCTGTACCCCTCTCTACCTAAACATGTCCACCTAGTCTACCTGTACCCCTCTTACTTAAACATGTCTTTCTGTACCCCTCTCTACCTAAACATGTTTTTCTGAACCCCTATCTACCTAAACGTGTCCATCTAGTCTACCTATACCCCTCTTTACCTAAACATGTCTTTCTGTACCCCTCTCTACCTAAACATGTTTTTCTGAACCCCTATCTACCTAAACATGTCCATCTAGTCTACCTGTACCCCTCTTTACCTAAACATGTTTTTCTGTACCCCTATCTACCTAAATATGTCCATCTAGTCTACCTGTACCCCTCTTTACCTAAACATGTCCCTTTCTGTACCCCTATCTACCTAAACATGTCCGTCTAGTCTACCTGTACCCCTCTTTACCTAAACATGTCTTTCTGTACCCCTATCTACCTAAACATGTCCGTCTAGTCTACCTGTACCCCTCTTTACCTAAACATGTCTTTCTGTACCCCTATCTACCTAAACATGTCCGTCTAGTCTACCTGTATCCCTCTTTAGCTAAACATCTTTTTCTCAACCCCTATCTCCCTAAACATGTCCATCTAGTCCTACTGTAATAAAATATATATTCTGTAACTGGGTACCCTCTTTACCTAAAATGTCTTTCTTTATCCCTCTCTACCTAAACATGTTTTTCTGAAACCCCTATCTACCTAAACGTGTCCATCTAGTCTACCTATACCCCCTTTCCCTAAACATGTCTTTCTGTACCCCTCTCTACCTAAACATTTTTCTGAACCCCTATCTACCTAACATGTCCGTCTAGTCTACCTGTACCCCTCTTTACCTAAACATGTCTTTCTGGACCCCTCTCTACCTAAACTGTCCTCATAGTCTACCTGTACCCCTCTTTACCTAAACATGTCTTTCTGTACCCCTCTCTACCTAAACATGTTTTTCTGAACCCCTATCTACCTAAACGTGTCCATCTAGTCTACCTATACCCCTCTTTACCTAAACATGTCTTTCTGTACCCCTCTCTACTCTAAAACATGTTTTTTCTGAACCCCTATCTACCTAAACATGTCCTTCTAGTCTACCTGTACCCCTCTTTACCTAAACATGTCTTTCTGGACCCCTCTCTACCTAAACATGTTTTTCTGTACCCCTATCTACCTAAACATGTCCGTCTAGTCTACGTTCTCCCTCTTTACCTAAACATCTTTTTTCTCAACCCCTATCTCCCTAAACAGTCCATCTAGTCTACCTATACCCCTCTTTACCTAAACTGTTTTTCTTTACCCTATCTACCTAAACATGTCTGTCTAGTCTACCTGTACCCCTCTTTACCTAAACATGTCTTTTCTGTACCCCTCTCTACCAACATGTCCATCTCTATCTAACCTGTACCCCTCTTTACCTAAACATGTCTTTCTGTACCCCTCTCTACCTAAACATGTTTTTCTGAACCCCTATCTACCTAAACGTGTCTCATTCTACCTATACCCCTCTTTACCCTAAACATGTCTTTCTGTACCCCTCTCTACCTAACATGTTTTTCTGAACCCCTATCTACCTAAACATGTCCGTCTAGTCTACCTGTACCCCTCTTACCTAAACATTCTTTCTTCTGGACCCCTCTCTACCTAAACTGTTTTTTCTGAACCCCTATCTACCTAAACATGTCCATCTAGTCTACCTGTACCCCTCTTTACCTAAACTGTTTTCTGTACCCCTATTCCCTAAATATGTCCATCTAGTCTACCTGTACCCCTATTTACCTAAACATGTCTTTCTGTACCCCTATCTACCTAAACATGTCCGTCTAGTCTACCTGTATCCCTCTTTACCTACTAAACATCTTTTTCTCAACCCCTATCTCCCTAAACATGTCCATCTAGTCTACCTATACCCCTCTTTACCTAACATGTTTTCTTTACCCCTATCTACTAAACATGTCTGTCTAGTCTACCTGTACCCCTCTTTACCTAAACATGTCTTTCTGTACCCCTCTCTACCTAAACATGTCCACCTAGTCTACCTGTACCCCTCTTTACTTAACATGTCTTTCTGTACCCCTCTCTACCTAAACATGTTTTTCTGAACCCCTATCTACCTAAACGTGTCCATCTAGTCTACCTATACCCCTCTTTACCTAAACATGTCTTCTGTACCCCTCTCTACTACTAACTGTTTTTCTGAACCCCTATCTACCTAAACATGTCCATCTATCTACCTGTACCCCTCTTTACCTAACATGTTTTTCTGTACTATCTACCCTATCTACCTAAAATGTCCATCTAGTCTACCTGTACCCCTCTTTACCTAAACATGTCTTTCTGTACCCCTATCTACCTAAACATGTCCGTCTAGTCTACCTGTACCCCTCTTTACCTAAACATGTTTTTCTGTACCCCTATCTACCTAAATATGTCCATCTAGTCTACCTGTACCCCTATTTACCTAAACATGTCTTTCTGTACCCCTATCTACCTAAACATGTCCGTCTAGTCTACCTGTATCCCTCTTTAGCAAACATCTTTTTCTCAACCCCTATCTCCCTAAACATGTCCATCTAGTCTACCTGTACCCCTCTTAACCTAAACATGTTTTTCTTTACCCCTATCTACCTAAAACATGTCTGTCTAGTCTACCTGTACCCCTATTTACCTAAACATGTCTTTCTGTACCCCTATCTACCTAAACATGTCCGTCTAGTCTACCTTGTATCCCTCTTTACCTAAACATCTTTTTCTCAACCCCTATCTCCTAAACATGTCCATCTGTCTACCTGTACCCTCTTTTACCTAAACATGTTTTTCTTTACCCCTATCTACCTAAACATGTCCATCTAGTCTACCTGTACCCCTCTTACCTAAACATGTCTTCTGTACCCCTCTCTCACCTAAACATTTTTTCTGAACACCCTATCTACCAAACTTGCCATTAGTCTACCTATACCCCTCTTTACCTAAACATGTCTTCTGTACCCCTCTCTACCTAAACATGTCTTTCTGTACCCCTATCTACCTAAACATGTCCATCTGTATCCCTCTTTACCTAAACATGTCTTTCTGTACCCCTCTCTACCTAAACATGTCTTTCTGTACCCCTATCTACCTAAACATGTCCATCTGTATCCCTCTTTACCTAAACATGTCTTTCTGTACCCTATCTACCTAAACATGTCCGTCTAGTCTACCTGTACCCCTCTTTACCTAAACATGTCTTTCTGTACCCCTATCTACCTAAACATGTCTCTGTACCCCTATCTACCTAAACATGTCTGTCTAGTCTACCTGTACCCCTCTTTACCTAAACATGTCTTTTCTACCCCTATCTACCTAAACATGTCTTTCTGTACCCCTATCTACCTAAACATGTCCATCTGTATCCCTCTTTACCTAAACATGTCTTTCTGTACCCCTATCTACCTAAACATGTCCGTCTAGTCTACCTGTACCCCTCTTACCTAAACATGTCTTTCTGTACCCCTCTCTACCTAAACATGTCTTTCTGTACCCCTCTTTACCTAAACATGTCTTTCTGTACCCCTCTCTACCTAAACGTCCATCTTCCCTCTTTATCCTAAACATGTCTCATCTGTACCCTCTTTACCTAAACATGTCCTTTCTGTCCCCCTCCTCTCACCTAAACATGTCCCTCGTATCCCTCTTTACCTAAACATGTCTTTCCACTGCCCTCTCTACCTAAACATGTCCATCTGTATCCCTCTTTACCTAAACATCTTCTGTCACCCCTCTCACACCTAAAGCCTGTCCATCTGTATCCCTCTTTACCTAAACATGTTTTTCTGTACCCCTATCTACCTAAATATGTCCATCTGTACCCCATCTACCTAAACATGTCTTTCGTACCCCTCTCTACCTAAACATGTCCATCTGTATCCCTCTTTACCTAAACATGTCTTTCTGTACCCCTCTTTACCTAAACAGTCTTTCTGTACCCCTCTCTACCTAAACATGTCCATCTGTATCCCTCTTTACCTAAACATGTCTTTCTGTACCCCTCTCTACCTAAACATGTCTCATCTGTACCCCTATCTACCTAAACATGTCCGTCTAGTCTACCTGTACCCCTCTTTACCTAAACATGTCTTTCTGTACCCCTCTCTACCTAAACATGTCCGTCTAGTCTACCTGTACCCCTCTTTACCTAAACATGTCTTTCTGTACCCCTCTCTACCTAAACATGTCCGTCTAGTCTACCTGTACCCTCTTTACCTAAACATGTCTTTCTGTACCCCTCTCTACCTAAATCTACCTGTACCCTTATCTACGTAAATATCCCAGGTTTATTCCTCCCATCCGTACGTCTGTCCATCTAGTCTACCCATAACCTTGTTCCCTCTCCAGTCGGTCCTAGTGTGTGTCTGTTTCCTACCGTGAGATATTACTTTAAGCATTTGTTTGCCCAAAATCTGAGAGCTCCATCTCGTGTTGTTTTGGAGGAGAGACGATTACACATGTACGTGGTCTATTGCCAAACAAACCTCGCTCCGAGTTTGTGTTGCCGAGTACGACCCTATTTTGAGGTAAGGAAAATCCTGATTCTCAGTCAAGTTCACTTTCCTTCTACCTTTCTCTCTGTTTCTCATGTATTAGACGGTAAGCTCTGTGTGTTTACACTGTATAATTATTAGCCAATCGAATTGCTTGTTCTCGGTCTATCCATTGATAATGTAGTATTGTGATGACTAGAGATATCTCTGCAGGGGGAGGGCTTTATGTCAGAGAAAATAAAGATTTTTTCTCATCACTTTCCCTTTAATCTTAATACTAATTTCTTGTTTAAATGTGAAATGAATTACATTGATATGTATTGTGTATATAGGGGCAGGCACCATAGGTGTAACTACCAGGGGAGCCAATGCAACCTCAGAGGGGCCCGAGAGCCACAGGGGGCTCCATATTCTTATTTTCCCAAGACAGCCACAGCCTCCTCCCATTAAACCACTTTAGATGAAGCAGGGATAGGGCATCTTCATAGTTTTGCTGGGGAGCCCATATTCCTGGTTACGCCACTGGTAGGCGCTGTTTGATTCCATTGGTGATTGTTGCTTTACTTCCAGGAACTCATGCAGGAAGTGAATCCAAGATTTTCCCTTAGTGACTTTCTTATCAAACCCATACAAAGGATAACTAAGTACCAGCTCCTCCTCAAGGTAAAGAATCTCATCATTGCTGAATCCAAAGGAACATTTATTTACATAACTACAGTCGGAGGGACATTTTTATGATAATTGGCTCATGTTTACCGTCTCTTATCAACTAAAAACAGTGTAAACTTGATTTCCCACCTGCTTCTTTACAACTTGATTCCATTGTGGTCATGCTCCACACTTTTACCATCCTCCTCTATAGCGGGAACACCCACTCCAGTAGCCAGTGACCTGACATTGAAGAGGAGGGCAAAAGATTTACCCCCAACCTATCACCAACAGGTGTAGGCTGGACTGAGGGTGTGTAAGATATTTCATCACCTTGGAAGACACACCCACAGTGACATATTTTGGTGAATCCATATCTGCGTGGCCAAGGTGGCTACCAACTAGAAATCACTAAATTAGATAGACACCAAACATGACAGATATGGAAGTTGCCTGCAGCCTCTGTTGCTGATACCGACAGTCCTTCCTCCTGGATGACTGGTCGGAATTGCCAGACAGATGAACAGTCAATCAATTTATCTAACAAGTCAATGAAAATGTAAAGCAATCAGTCTCCCTGGTTTGGCTGGACTTGCCTAGATTTTTCTTGGTTGGCCCACTGCTTTGTATGTTTGTTAAATTGCAATTTTCGATAATGTTCTTTTTGTCATCTCTTTTTACCCAGGACTTCCTTAGTACAGTGAAAAAGCCGGTCTGGAATGTTCAGAGATCGAGGTACAGATTCAGGGCAATGCTGTTGGTTTAAAAGAGAAAGCCCACCCCTTAAAATAAATTGTATATGGGTAGATCACCCCTCAAACCCTAAAACTGCCATAGTTAAAAAACTAAAAGATGTAAGACTACCTTAAATGTTTCTGATTTCTGGTTCTTCCGGTTACAGCTTTTGAAATTGTGAGCTCGTAACGAGCTCAGAGAGCTTGTAAAAGAGATAGAAACTTTTTGAGAGGCAGAGGGAAGGGGAAGAAAATGTTGCTGCATAACAAATTTGTCCTATGTCTGTCTGGTTTCTAAATGGGGGGGTTGGGGGGTGAACATGCCCTAAGGGGACAGTTCAGTGGAAATGATCAATATTTGTTAAATTGTTGTTTGTGTAATTTTAGTTATTCTACATATCTCTTCCATTTTGAAAAATCAGTTGATTTCATGCCCTTTGCATTCCCTGCTGTTAAGTGAGCTGACATTTCAGGTTTAATGGACCTTCTTCTTCCCAGGATGCATCACATCCTTGGAATGTTCCTAATTGTAATCTCTACTGATTGGCTGTGGATGGGTCAAGTTGCTCAGATCTCTACTGAGCAACTGAAACCACCCAGCACTGGGTCAAGGCAAGACCATAACGGTCTCTACTAGGGGTCCTACAAACAGGAAGTCAGTATTTCGGTTGCATTTATTTATACACTGACACAATGCTGAATTGGCAGATTAAGGTTATTGGGATGGGTAAATACTGCTCTTTTTTCTGAAATGTATTTGCACGAACTTCCCTTTAAATTAACTTTTTAAGTATAGATACATGTTCATAACAAAATGGATGGAGATTTCCCCTTTTTATTCTCATCTGTCAGTACTATAATGTTCTTGTTGAGAGGTCATTCACAGAATATCATCTGCCCATGGGTTTAAAATTCATTGATTTTCACCCAAACTGACTGATATTCCCCATGTGTGAAAATCACCGCAGATTGTAATGGTCGTGCCCAAACGGTTGGTTGGGATGAAGGTTCGCCCGTGTGTACCCAGAATAACTTTACAGTCCGGGTCTAGTGTCAGCCACGTGGCAGATACAGGATTAACACGGGAAGGAAGAGTTAACTCACCGGACCTCTATATTTATTACCAGTAATCTAGATGGTTGTTAAATAACCTCCCAGTAACCACAGAAGGTGGAGGGCCCCTCTCTTAATTATAGAGCCCATTATAGGCCTCACACCACAGGGAATAACCCTTTCTATGCTTTCCACATTTTTTTCCTTTTTTTTTTAGTGAAAATGTAAATTAAATAAAAATCACCAAATGAAATGAGATTGCAGTTTTATTTTATTAAAAATAGAGAATCCTGTCCTTATAAGCGCCTTATAGAGCCAGCGCATCCTTATAGAGCCTACAAAGGGAAACTAGACACATCATCCAATAGTGTGCTGTAATCATGCAAAATGTTCCATAAAATAATGAAGGAATCAAAAGTTAAGCGTGAAACAGATTAAGCCTGATAAATTGTACGGTTTTTTTTTTGTGCCAGAAATCTGTGGAATTAATGTGCCTTGACCGAAACGATTAATGATATGATGAATCTGGGCCGATTGCAGGATTTGAGGTAATTCTGAGCTGTGATTTATAAATGGTAAGATTCACTTCTGGAAATTAGTGTATTACAAAGGATAATGGGCAAAAACTATATAGAAAGAAATGGAAAACTTGTTTAGCACCCTGCTTTTACATGTCACAGAACATATATCCTTATAATTTACAGTAAGGGATACATTATCCCTTATAATACATGAGTGTATCCAGAGTTCCCTGTATAACTCAGTCTGTGTCCTTGTACCTTTAATGGACACAGACCTCCTCAGTGACTTCTAATATCCTTTAATTTACAGTAGGGATACATTATCCCTTATATACATGAGTGGGTACCCAGTGTTCCCGGTATAACTCAGTCTGTGTCCTTATACCTCATAATGGACACGGAACTCCTCAGTGACTTCTAATATCCTTATATTTTACAGTAAGGGATACATATCCTATATACATGAGTGGACCCAGTGTTCCCTGTATACTCAGTCTGTGTCCTGTACCTTTTATATGGCACATAACTCCGATGACTTCTAATATCCTTATAATTTACAGTAGGATACATTATCCTTATAATACATGAGTGGTACCCAGAGTTCCCTGTATAACCAACTGTCCTTTTGTACCTTTAATATGGACACAGAACTCCTCATTACTTCTAATATCCTTATAATTTACAGTAGGGGATACATTATCCCTTATAATACATGAGTGGTATCCAGAGTTCCTTTATAACTCAGTCTGTGTCCTTGTACCTTTATATGACACAGAACTCCTCAGTGACTTCTATATCCTTATAATTTACAGTAGGGATACATTAATCCCTTAATACATGTGTCCAGAGTTCCCTTATATCCTCAGTCTGTGTCCTTGTACCTTTATTAGACACAGAACTCCTCAGTGACTTCTAATATCCTTATATTTACAGTAGGGGATACATTAATCTTATAATTCATGAGTGGTACCCAGAGTTCCCGTATAACCAGTCTGTGTCCTTGTACCTTTATATGGACACAGAACTCCTCAGTGACTTCTAATATCCTTATAATTTACAGTAGGGATACATTATACCTTATAATTCATGAGTGGTACCCAGAGTTCCCTGTATAACTCAGTCTGTGTCCTTGTACCTTTATATAGGACACAGAACTCCTCAGTGACTTCTAATATCCTTATAATTTACAGTAGGGATACATTATCCCTTATAATACATAGTGGTACCCAGAGTTCCCTGTATAACTCAGTCTGTGTCCTTGTACCTTTATATAGACACAGAACCTCCTCAGTGACTTCTAATATCCTTATAATTTACAGTAGGGGTACATTATCCCTTATAATAACTGAGTGGTACCCAGAGTTCCCTGTATAACTCAGTCTGTGTCCTTGTACCTTTATATGGACACAGAACTCTCAGTGACTTCTAATATCCTTATAATTTACAGTAGGGATACATATCCCTTATAATAACGAGTGGTACCCAGAGTTCCCGTATACTCAGTCTGTGTCCTTGACCTTTATAAGACACAGAACTCCTCAGTGACTTCTAATATCCTTATAATTACAGTAGGGGATACATTATCCCTTATAATAATGAGTGGTACCCAGATTCCCTGTATAACTCAGTCTGTCCTTGTACCTTATATAGACACATAACTCCTCAGTGACTTCTAATATCCTTATAATTTACAGTAGGGGATACATTATCCCTCAATACATGAGTGTACCAAAGTTCCCTGATAACTCAGTCTGTGTCCTTGTACTTTATAATGACACAGAACTTCCTAAGTGACTTCTAATATCCTTATAATTTACAGTAGGGGATACATTATCCCTTATAATACATGAGTGGTACCAGAGTTTCCCTGTATAACTCTCTGTGTCCTTGTACCTTTATATAGACACAGAACTCCTCAGTGACTTCTAATATCCTTATAATTTACAGTAGGGGATACATTATCCCTTATAATACATGAGTGGTAATTAGCCTTCCTTGACCTGTTATAACTCTGTATCCTTATTTCTTTAAATGGACACCGAATCCTTAGTGGCGTATAGTAATAATATTGTTATACTCTTCTGGAATATTACCCATAGTTCCGATCGCACATTTGCATATTGATTCTATCTTCCATCATGGGTAGTTTTAATGCAGACACATGGAGTTTGACAGGCACAATAGAGTTATTATGTAATCATTTGTGTATTAGTTCCCAGTATTTACCAAAGTCCACATTCCAGGTAAACACCCGTCACATTTGCTATTAATTTACTGCACCAAGATAGAGTTGCCGGGAATTTCCTTACTAATCTACAGAATGTTATTCTTGGATACAGAACACGGTAAATAAAGAGGTGTGTGATGTGGTGTAAGAGAGCGGAAAGAAAAGGGCTTTGTCCCAGGTCGAATGTTATTGGTCCCTCATAGACCCGTCAGAGTAACGTATTGAAATGCAGCACACTCCTGGAGTAGTACCCAGTGTCAACCATGTTGGGCTCCACTAACCTATAGTATACAGACTGTTCACTGTGCTCAACCTCTTGTTGCCAATCAGAATATCAGAATGTTTGTAAAGCTAAAGCAGCCTGGAACCAATCAAATTGTTAGCTCTGTCCACAGATTTGTGGGCCAACCAATAATATTTTAGCTGTAACTTAATAATCCCTGTAAGGTTTTATGGTCACATTGTAATAACCAGTTCCCTTTATGGTTCGTTGTCCCCAGGGGAAGCTAACGGCCCAAGGCAAACTCCTCCAGCAAGACACCTTCTATGTGATTGAGCAGGAATCCGGGGTCTTGTCTCGGACGAAAGAAAGACGGGTTTTCCTATTCGAACAAATTGTCATCTTCAGCGAACTCCTGCGGAAAGGATCCTCCACTCCTGGGTACATGTTCAAACGAGGCATTAAGGTAAAAAATCCGGTCTGTGTTGTTTAGGTTGACTTTCCCTTTAATAAGTAACAGAGATGTCTCCGTCTAAAAACCGTTTGGTTTAATGGTGGCTACTCCTTCCCCTACAGATGAATTATCTCATCCTAGAGGAGAACGTAGACAACGACCCGTGTAAATTCGCAATAAGGAGCCGGGAGACGACGGAACGAGTTATCCTACAGGCGGCTAATTCCGAAATTAAACAGTCCTGGGTGCAGGATATCAACCAGGTACTGGATACCCAACAAGACTTCCTAAAAGGTGAGCACTACCCAGGAATGGCAGGGTTAATGTAGTGGGGGGATATGAATGGGCCTTTCCCTTTTCTAACCCTGGTCTCCCTTAGGGCTAGGTCCCACTACTGTGTGTCGGAGTGCGATTTGCGTTCCGTTCACGCCTCCGGTTCACATTGACAATGCTACCGGGTTGTTCCTACTTTGTGCACTGGGGTCCGGTGCATTATTGGTTAGCATGTGTGCCGATAAACATGATTTGGCACGGAACGCACACGGAGTGTGAAGCTTTTCACTGTTATGCATAAAATTGTAACTAAAACCCCCCATGTTTTTACTGTTTGCACTGGCACAGATATTATGGTATATGGGGCCCGGGAATGTGCATTGATCATCTCTTCACATATTCCTGCATGCGCCGCCGTGCGTGATAGTGGGACCTAGTTCCTAACCCTTAATAAGAAAGTTTTAACTCATGTTACACTGGATTAACCCATTGCATACCCACTTCTCTAACTCTCTGCTTCTCTCCCTTTCATGCCTTCATTTCTCCCTTCCTCCCAGTAAGTTTGATTTCTTCTTCTAAATTGCGATTATTCTTGGGGGGCTGTTCCTATGTTATGTAATACAGGGGGGTCCAATAACGTCCCTCCCTGTGTTACCAAGATTGCATATGCTTGATCAAAGTGCAGCACAGTGATTAATAAATCATTTAACAATTACTCTTCTCCCTATACCCGTCCAGCACTGCAATCGCCAATAGAATATCAGCGGAGAGAGAGTAACACAGCAATGAACAAGCCTCCAATTGGCCGCGGACCCTCCCCCACTGTCAGGCCTCTCTCAACCACACCCATAGGGTCTGAAAAAAACAGGGATGCCCTGACGCGAAACCAGTCCCTTCCATCAAGGAAAACACCTACCTCTAACGGCAGCCCGGGGTACGACCTCTATCAGCACCTGGATAAATGTGAGCCAAACCAGGTAACCCTTTTTATGGTGCACTCTAGTAAACCAGATTAATGTAGAATCAGCATGCTGCATGGCTGGCAGGTTTTATATAAAGCAATGAGGACTCATGGATCACATCTCCGTGTGTAGCCTGTGAGAAATTATTTAGCGTACAGAAAGAAGTAAAAAGCGGCAGAAAAAAAGTCCCCCCATCGTGGATGCGTGCGGGCACACTCATTGTCGGCCTGCTACATTAGATGTGATCTGATTCCTGCCTCTGCCAGTCATTGTGGGCAAACTGCATAAGTACAAGTCATTTTGAGCAAATTGCATGCACCAGTTACTGTGGGCAAACTGCATGTACAAGTCACTGTGGGCAACTTATATGTACCAGTCATTGTGGGCCACTTGTATGTACCAGTCTCTGTGGGCAACTTACATGTACCAGTCTCTGTGGGCCACTTGTATGTACCAGTCTTTGTGGGCAACTTGCATGTACCAGGCACTGTGGGCAACTTGCATGTACCGGGTACTGTGGGCAAATTGCATGTTCCAAATGTGAATACCCATAAATCTAAAAAAATAAAAATATTGAAGATAAAGACACACGTGCCTGCCTAATCCAACCTTTCTACCCTACCCCATTACCTACCAGATAACCCTACAGATTATTCAGTAGAAGGCAAAAAAAAAAAAAAATGTGTTCGGGCCAGGCCCTACTAGGATATTTTCTGCGTGTTTCCGTGTGTGCTAGTGCATACCAATGTAAAGTGTATGTGTACGGCCACACTATATTCGCTGCACTTTTGCCCGTTTTCGTAGTGCATACAATCACTATTTTTGGTGTGTATCTCATGCACTGCCATACGGCAACATCGACCACAGCACAAACTGACAGTAGCATGTGTGACATTGCGGGTGCACTTCACGATTTGTGCTTGCCCCCGTGTGCTGTGTACTGGGGCCTTGCCCTTAAGGGGGAACAAATCTATTCTAAAGGACAAATTCTAAGAGCTCCCTCTGCTGTCTCAAACAGGAACTGGTAAGGGACTGAAATAGTAATTTTTATTCACAGGCCAGCCACCAGACCAACTTTCTCCTGTGCTTCCATGTGATAGGAAAGGTAGCACCATCTACTGGTCAAAATAAGAAATTACATCTCAACAAATCACACAATAACCCATAAGTCTCCATTCCTTATTTATCTAAAAAGAAACACATTTCATACATGACTAATGCAGAAATGGGTAGAAGGGTAAATAAAATACAGTAGAATATATCTGTGTGTGTGTTTATATAGAGATATACGTATAAATCATGTTTTTAATCCTCCACAGAGTGACCTGAGCGGATGTAACGGTACCAATTCCATGGTTGTCGTACAAGATTACTATGCACTAAAGGAGAATGAAATCTGCGTGTACCACGGGGAGATTGTACAAATTCTCGCCGTCAATCAGCAGAACATGTACCTAGTTTACCGTCCGTCCAATGATCAGTCTCCGGCAGCGGAAGGCTGGATTCCCGGATCTATATTGGGTCACATTCATAAACCTTCCTCTGAAAATAGCGACAGATGTATCAAGTAAGTGACGCGTTGACGGTTCCGAGAAGCAGTAGATGGATTTTTTTTTTCTTTAAAGGTAGAGGAAGAATTGGTGAATGTGGAAACGTTGGCAACGTGCAGGATTCTCAGTTTGTTAATAGTTTGTACAGATTTTCAGAGCCTAAAAAAAAAAAAAAAAAAAAAAACCGTTCAATGTTGGTTCTGTGCCCGACGCGGAGCCCGTGTGGACTGGAATGGAGTGTAAAGCTACTAACTGTAAAGTTTGGAATCATTTTTCTCTTATGTTTTGGACTTGGGCCCAGATCCTCCAAGAGGAGAATTTTTTAATGTTGTCTATGGCAATTCTTATGTACAGCCTGTATTAATGTTATTATTATTATTATTTCATTTTCTGTTTATTTTAATATATATATAAATATATAAATATATGTTCTCGGTAACTTGTAAAAAAGGAAAAAAAAAAAAACCTAAACAAGCCCCTCCCTCTGATATTTTTGTTTGGCCAGACGCCATCTTGCAGTTCATTCCTGTATAAAGTATTTTGCACTATTTAAAAACAGATAAAAAAAAGGCAAAAAAGAGTCAGGTTGTGCAATATAATGCTAGTCGCAATGTCCATCATTGTACCTGTATTGTAACTAATAATTTTAAATGTACTATTTTAAATATGTAAAATAAATTTCCACTGGGAGCATGTTTTCTTGAGAAATACAACACTTTTTTTTTTTTAATGACGTTACGTTTACTTGAAGGTGGAGGAGACTTGAATGTCATGTGTCTGGTCACGTGATTGACTGATGGTTAAGGGGGGGGCGATTTCCCAGAATTCATGAACGAGTGCCAAATCTTATATTGTTATTGAGCAGGAGTGTCAAACCTGCATCCCTCCACATGTTTGCACACTACTACTCCCAGCATTCATAGCCAGGTAGTGTGCAAACACATGCAAAGATTCAGGTTTGATATCCCTTTTAAAGAGCACTGTCATTTCTAAACTTGCACCTGCACATTGGGCTGTTAATGGGATACGGGAACGTTTATCCCTCTAACACCTTTCTCACCGCCCCTTGACCTCCAGTTAGTGACCTTAACTTGCAGTTCACGATACCCTTTATTAATTTTATTATCAATATTGTTTCAACATTTTAAGGGAATCTTTAAATTACAAATACATCTTTTTTGATTTGTAGTCTGTAAATTGCTGAATTTAAAGGCTGCACTTAAAGCGATTTCTTAACCGAGATACAGCTTATCAGATACATTGTATGCCTTTTATACGGAGGCAGATACATTGTATGCCTTTTATACGGAGGCAGATACATTGTATGCCTTTTATACGGAGGCAGATACATTGTATGCCTTTTATACGGAGGAGAGACATTATCCATTATTCTTTTATTTGTGTGAATTTATCCAGTAGTTTGCATTATGGCGCTCTGTCAGTAAATTATTTTGACTTGCCCTTTAATTTTTTTATTGTCACACAAGGGCCAAAGTTCCAGTGGCCATTAATCAGGGATTACAGGGGGGTGGGGTTTAAACAACTTTGTTACTGATTGGCCAACAGATAACACTTCCTATTTCAATTCATGTTTTGTTTTTAAAGGTGTTAATTGACTTGAAACATTGGGACCAAAAAGCAAATCCTCAAATGATTGGTCATTGTTCTTACTGATTTTCTTTTCTCAGCTTATAAAAGTACACATATAAATATTGCTCAAATAAACCATCATTTGTCTTTTATTCTGGCCGAAATCCTAAAATAGCCATCTGATGGCCACATTCTAAAAAGAACCCAAACTGGCTTTTAACCGATAAGGACAGGTAATGATCATTTACCCATAACATCAATTTCCCTGTTGTGTATCAGAAGGAAGGTCTGGGGATAAATTGGGGGTTTGTAGTAATAGAATTACTTGCCCTTTATTGTGAGTGGGAAGATGGCCTTAATCCGATCTAGTGATTTCACTCTCGGAATGTCGGTGCTGTAAATGCCCCTGACATGATGATGTACTTCTGTTCAGTTCCTTTCATTGATAGGGGATCAATTGCTTTTAATTCTGTTCGGTCTTGAACTGGCTGATTTTGTTTTTGTTAAGGACTTGTGAGCCATTTACCTTCAGCAATAAAACCAACTGGTATTTGCTGCAAACCTGTGTGGCGCTTTTTACTTTCCAATAAACTCCTTTCGGACTTTTGCTTGATGTATCACCCAGAAACCACCGATTAAACAATGTATTACTCGTCTTTCTACACAAAAAATACAACATTAAAAAGACGGGATTGTTTACTTCAGTGAAAGATTTACTTAACACCTTCTCATTCCCCTCGACGTAGCAAAAATGGGCTCACTGACCATGCTCAGGATCATTAAACAAGGTAGGGGGCAGGTACCACTTTATTCTGCAAAGAAATCACTTAGAAAGGCAAGTGATGCATTGTTACACATCAGGAAAACATTTTATTTAGCTTAAAGACATCCATATAATCTTAAACACTGCAGCTAATTCATCCGAATTCAACCAAATGTGATCCAGAAGGTTTTAAGTAAGATAATAAACCATTTTCTTTGTTTTTTTGTAATAGTTTAAACAAAAATACCTCCATGTTCTTCACTTGAAGGGGAACTGTGGTATCTGAACAAGTCAGGGTTAAATTAAAGCCTGCAGTCTTTCTTTTAAAATGCCCCCTGGGTCACATCTCTGGCTGCTGCATGTGAGAAATTTATATTGTGAAGAATGTAGCTTGAGTGACTACACACTCTTCTTCTCCGCCTGTCTCCAGAGTCTGAACATGCTCACTAAAGACTTAATGCTGGGAAAGACAGGAAGTTCTAGAGAAGACATAAAGAACGTTGAGAGGGGGGCTTATAAATGCAGATGGAGGTTGATCACATGACTGCAAGCTACTCAAAAACAAAAGTGTTTCTTTACAGTAAATTTATAGGGGAACTTAAGTCTTTAGACAACATTGCCACAATAGACATTCAAGATACCAAAAGCTGTATCCCACTTCTCCCTTTGCTGTGGCTGCTGGGTGATTTATGACAATAACCTGTGGGTACTAGGGATCAGTTCCCATAATGCACCCTAGATGGGCATGCCCAACTAAGTGTACACAGTACACTTTACAGAAAGCTGCAGCCTTGCTTCCTAGAAGCTGACAGCCAATTATGTGACAGCTCAGAGATCATTCTCCCCTCTGACACAGAACAGACATTTTAGTGCAGTTTTTGTGTACACATATATAAATGCTTCTGTCCCTAATAATGATAAATTCCTTCATACAAAAAATAATAAGTAATCTTTGCAGTTTATTTCTTAGCTAGCATGGATGGTAGAAATATATATTAATATTTTGGTAAAACTGTAAGACTGGGGAATTGAAGCAGAGCTTTTTACCACTATCCCAACAGAGCTGCTATATATTAAGACAGTACATTTACCAAGACAGTTACCATTTATTGCAAGATGCTTTTTTCAATGGGGATTTCATTTCTGATCTCTTTCAAACGCTGCAGGATCCTTGGATTAGTTAATTGAAAGAAATACGGTGTTTCTAATGTGTCATGTGTGAATAGCAAGGAAAATGTGTCCCTTTTATGTATACATGTGGCTCTGTATTTCCTAATGTGTCTGTGGTTCTTGCTCACTGACGTGTAGTTAACGTGTACATTAGGACAGCGATTTCCTGCGCTGTTTGGACGCAAGCCGTGTCCTGCCCCTCATTTAAGCTCCTGCATTTTTTGGTACAACAGGAAATCATGTACTTGGCATACGCTGCGCATGAGAAAACGTGACGGGAAGGAATCTAAAGGCCCAAGTAAGAGCGCGGAGGCTCTGGGCGCAATGGTGAAAGTGAGTAAGGAGACAAACCGCCCCCTTCTGCAGGACAAACCATTTCTGCAGGGATGGTGGGGGAGATTGCATGCTGCTAACTAATCTTGTGCTGTTTTAAGGCATTACCTCTGATAGCTGTCACCCCTCCTAATATGCATGTTAATAGCGCTAGGGATCAGGACTAGGACACTCCCAGTGGCATGGGTCCAGGCTGGTAAATGTAGGTTCTTTCAGAAATCCATGTCACCTCCCCAATGCAAATTCCAGGTCTCCCAAATGAAATAGTTTCCCCAGGTTCCCATAATGGATCCAATACTGCAATACTTTTATTCCGAATAGGATAATGGGATCTGAACTAATGACGCAATAGGGATGTAGAATTTGCTCCGTAACCCATAGCGATTCATTCCTAGAGAGAAGAATATGATGGGTTGCTAGGGGTTACTCAACTGAGGCCAATATCTGCCATGTTATGACATAACTTCCATTGTATATGTCTCTTATTACTCTCTGTCTCTTGTCTGTCTCATGTCCCCGTGCCTTTGGGAATGTCCCTGTCATGTCCTAGTCTGTGTTTTCCACCTTTCCCCTCCAGGGCTGTAACAGGCCAGATTTTGGCTTCATCTAAACTACTGGCCTGGTACTGCCCATGGAGACTGGAGTTTACTCTGCCCTGCAAGGAGACAATGTACCCGCTCACTAGGTCCTGTTGTTATGCTACATCTTGTACTGCTAACCTGCTGGTGACTGGGATTGAGAAGGATGGGAAAGCGCATGTGCTGCGTTGCTGATGCATGGAGACCCTGCAATGGAGACCCTGTCGCAGCTTCACCCCTGATGGTCACGTGGCCCCAGCATTACTGCACGGGAACTGGTCAAACAACCGAAACCAGATTAGTCACAAGATCAATATTGGCATTAAAAGACATGAAAACATTTCCCTGTGCTGTAGCAACCAATCAAATAGTTCCTTGTTACTGGCTACTGCAGTCAGAGAACATCTCATTGGCTGCTGCAGAGAATAAACTTCATGGACGAACATTCTGCCCCTTTTACTAAATAAACCCCATTGGAATCTGCAGTGACCAATGAAATGTTGTCTAAGGCCGGGTACACACAGACAGATTTTTCAGGACAACTGACCGATATTTCCGCATATTGGTGAGTCGGGACGAAAAATCTGCTGGTGTGTACCAGCCCTAACTGCGACAGACCGGTATAAAGATGGTTTCTACAGGATAATAGCCAACCACACATCTTACATTATAACCCTATTAATGGACAGTTGGGTGTAGCAGGGTCTCTGGATTGTACAGTCCATGGCACCATGGTCCATGGTTGATCATTTTGCTAATGGACTTGGTGACTTCCCCCCCATCCCGTTTCCTAACACAGAACTGATTGTTTTCTGCTTGACCCTTTCTTCCCCTTTTCTCTTCCTGCTCATCATCAAGGAGACAAACAGTTCAGAGGAGTCAGAGTGTGAAGACCTTGACCCCAGTTCTAGTATGGAGGTAGGGAATGCACAGCAAGTGGTGGGATAAAACACGGCCTTCTGGGAGTTTCCCCTTGTAAATGGGAGAGGGGGGGGGGTTAAATGTGGAAGTTACAAGAATAAATACAAATACAGTCCCTTGGGAAATATAAGAGATCTGATTTGGTCAAATAAGTGGTGTTGAGTCATTATACATTATATATAACAGAACCGTATAATTATTACACATACCGGAATAATGGTATTATTACATGTAACAGTATAATGGTATTATTACATGTAACAGTATAATGGTATTTTTACATGTAACAGTATAATGGTATTATTACATGTAACAGTTATATGGTATTATACATGAACAGTTAATGGTATTATTACATGTAACAGTATAATGGTATTATTAATTAACAGTATAATGGTATTATTACATGGAACAGTATAATGGATTATTACATGTAACAGTTACAATGGTATTATTCATGTACAGTATAATGGTATATTACATGTAACGGTTATGGTATTATTACATGTAACGAGTTATAATGGTTATTACATGTAACGGTATAATGGTATTATTACATGTAACGGTATAATGGTATTACATGTAACGGTATAATGGTATCATTACATGTAACGGTATAATGGTATCATTACATGTAACGGTATAATGGTATTACATGAACGGTTATTAATGGTATCATTACATTGTAACGGTATAATGGTATCATTACATGTAACGGTATATGGTATCATTTACATGTAACGGTATAATGGTATCATTACATGTAACGGTTTGCTATAATGGTATCATTACATGAACGGTTTATAATGGTATTATTACATGTAACGGTATAATGGTATTATTACATGTAACAGTATAATGGTATTATTACATGTAACAGTATAATGGTATTATTACAAGTAAAGGTATAATCGTATTATTAAAAATAACGGAATAATGGTATTATATATAATGTTATAATGGTATTATATATAATGTTATAATGGTATTTATTACATGTAACAGTATAATGGTATTATTACATGTAACAGTATAATGGTATTATTACTTACATGGTAACGGTATAATGGTATTATTACATGTAACAGTATATGGTATTATTACATGGTAAAACGGTAATAAACTGGTATAATGGTATGCATTACATGTACAGTATAATGGTATTATACATGTAACCAGTATAAAAGGTATTTATTACATGTAACATATAATGGTATTTTACATGTAACAGTATAATGGTAATTATTACTGTACAAGTATAATTGGTATTATTACATGTAACAGTATACATGGTATTATTGCCACTGTATCCCGTATATGGTATTATACATGTAACCGTAATCACTGTATTATTACTTTACTTATATGGTATTATTACATGTAACAGTATAATGGTATTATTACATGTAACAGTATAATGGATTATTACATGTAACAGTATAATGGTATTATTACATGTAACAGTATAATGGTATTATTACATTAACAGTATAATGGCATTATTACATGTAACAGTATAATGGTATTATTACATGTAACCGTATAATGGTATTATTACTGACAGTATAATGGTATATGTAACCTAAGGTAATCATTACGTAAATGGTATTATTACATTTAACCGTATAATGGTATTATTACATGTAACAGTATAATGGCTATTAACTGTAACAAGTATATGGTATGATTTATTCATGTAACAGTATAAGGATGTAATCATTACATGTAAGTATCATGTATATACCTGAGTATGTATTCATGTACGATAATGTATTACATGTTAACGTATAATGGTATTATACATGTAACGTATATGGTCATTACCTGTAGGTATAATGTACTTATCTGTAACGTATAATGGTATCATTACGATGTAACGGTATAATGGTATCAATTACATGTAAGGTATAATGGTATCATTACATGTTTAACGTATAATGTATCATTACATGTAACTGGTATAATGGTATCATTACATGTAAGCGGTATAAGGTATCATTACATGTAACGGTATAATGGTATCATTACATGTAACGGTATAATGGTATCATTACATGTAACGGTATAATGGTATCATTACATGTAACGGTATAATGGTATTATTACATGTAACGGTATAATGGTATTATTACATGTAACGGTATAATGGTATTATTACATGTAACAGTATAATGGTATTATTACATGTAATAATGGTATTATTACAAGTAAAGGTATATCGTATTATTAAAATAAACGGAATAATGTATTATATATAATGTTCTATGGTATTTATATATAAGTTATAAGTAATTATAAGTACATAATATGTATTATTACATGTAAAAGTATAATGGTATTATTACTGCTAACAGTATAATTGTATATCTGACATGTACAGTTAATGGTATTATTACAATGTAACAGTATAATGGTATTATTACATGTAATCATGTATTAATGTATTTATGTAACTTAAACAGTATAATGGCATTATTACATGTAACAGTATATGGATATTCTTCATATAATGTATATTACATGTAACGTAATAATGGCATTATTACATTGTAACAGTATAATGTTATTATACATGTAACCGTATAATGGTATTATTAACATGTCACAGTATAATGGTATATTACATGTAACAGTATAAATGGTATTATTACATGTAACAGTATAATGGTATTATTACATGACGTATAATGCATATTACATGTAACGTATATGGTATTATTACATGTAACAGTAAGTATATTATGTAGTATAATGGTATTATTACATGTACAGGTATAATGGTATTACATGTACACGGTATAATGGTATTACATGTACGGGATATATATGGGTATTATTACATGTAACAGTATCAATGTTATCGTCATTACATGTAACTATAATGGTACATTACATGTAACTCTAATGTATCATTACATGAACGTATAATGGTATCATTACATGTAACGGTATAATGGTATCATTACATGTAACGGTATATGGTTATCATTACATGTAACGGTATAATGGGTATCATTACATGTAACGGTATAATGGTAAATCATTACATGTAACGTTATAATGGTACATTACATAACGGTTAATGGTATCATTACAGAACGGTATAATGGTACATTACATGTACGGTATAATGTATTTATTCATGTAACGGTATAATGGTCATTAATGTAACGTATAATGGTATTATTACATGTAACGGTATAATGGTATTATTACATGTAACGGTATATTGGTATTATTACAAGTAAAGGTATAATCGTATTATTAAAAATAACGGAATAATATCTTATATATAATGTTATAATGGTATTATATATAATGTTATAATGGTATTATATGTTATGTGTAATAATACCATTATACTGTTCTATATAATACCATTATAACATTTTATATAATAATACCATTACATATAATAATAGCATTATACCGTTATATATAATACCATTATAACATTATATATAATAACGGTATAATGGTATTATTACACATAACAGTATAATGATATTATTACATATAATGGTGTAGTATTATTACATGTAACGGTATAATGGTATTATTACTTGTAACGGTATATAGTATTTTTACACATAACAGTATAATGGTATTATGACACAACAGTATAATGGTATTATTACATGTAACGTTATAATGGTATTATTACATGTACAGTAATGGCATTATTACCATGTACACCGTAAGGTATTATTCAGTAAACGTATAATGGTAATTTATTACTGTAACAGTATAATGGTAATTATATGACATGTATACATATAATGGTATTATACATGTAACAGTATAATGGTTATTTTACATTACATTATAATGGCATTATTAACATGGTAACAGTATAATGTGATTATTACATGTAACAGTATATGGTATTCATTACATTTAACGGTATAATGCTATTATTACATGTAACGGTATAATGGTATTACAAGTTTAACGTGATATGGTATTATGTACGTTAAAGTATTCCTGTAACGTATAATGGTATCATTACATGTAACGGTATAATGGTATCATTACATGTAACGGTATAATGGTATCATTACATGTAACGGTATAATGGTTATACAAATTACTGTAATGGTATAATGGTAATTACATGTAATCCTACATAGGTATATACAGGTAATAATGGTATCATACATGTAACGGTATATGAATGGTATAAGCATTACATGGTAACGGTAATAATGGTATCATTACATGTAAACGGTTATAATGGTATCATTTACCATGTACGGTATATGGTTATCATTACAGTAACGGTATAATGGTATCATTAATGTAACTGTAATAATGGTATTCTTACTGTAACGGTATAATGGTATTATTACAATGTAACGGTATATGGTATTATTACATGTAACGGTATAATGGGTATTATTCATGTACGTATAATGGTATTATTCCAAGTGAAAGGTATAATCGTAATTATTAAAATACGGTATAATGTATTATATATAATGTTATAATGGTCGTATATTAATGTTATTGGTATATAATTCAGTAATAATGGTTTATTACTTAACGTATAATGGTATTATTACTGAACTATAATGTATTTACATGTACAGTATAATGGTATTATTACATGTAACAGTATAATGGTATTATTACATGTACAGTATAATGGTATTATACTGTAACAGTATAAAATGGCATTTATTACATGTAACAGTATATGGTATTATTACTTTACGTATAATGGTATGATTACATGTAACGTAATGGCATTATAATTAACAGTATAATGTTATTATTACATGTAACCGTATAATGGTTTATTACATGTACAGTATATGGTATTATTCATGTAACAGTATAATGGTATTATTACATGTAACAGTATAATGTATTTACATGTACGTATAATGCTTATTCATGTAAGTATATGGTATTACATGTAACAGTAAATGGTATCATTACATGTAACGGTATAATGGTATTAATTACATGTACGTATAATGTATACAGTAACGTATAATGGTATTCCATGTACGGTATATGGGTATTATTACATGTACGTATCATGTACATTACATGTAACGGTATAATGGTATCATTACATGTAACGGTATAAATGGTATCATTACATGTAACGGTATAATGGTCTCATTACATGTAACGGTATAATGGTATTATTACATGTAACGGTATAATGGTATCATTACATGTAACGGTATAATGGTATCATTACATGTAACGGTATAATGGTATCATTACATGTAACGGTATAATGGTATCATTACATGTAACGGTATAATGGTATCATTACATGTAACGGTATAATGGTATTATTACATGTAACGGTATAATGGTATTAACATGTCGGTATAATGGATAATGGTATTATACATGTAACGTATAATGGTATTATTCAGACTTATAAGGTAGTATACATCGGTATATGGTATTATACAAATAAGTATAACTGTATTATTAAAAATACGGAATATAGTATTATTAATGTTATAATGGTATTATATATATGTTATAATGGTATTATATGTTATGTGTAATAATACCATTATACTGTTTCTATATAATCCATTATACATTTTATATAATAATACCATTACATATAAATAATACATTATACCGTTTATATAATACCATATAAACATTATATATAATAACGGTATAACATGGTTTATTACACATAACGTATAATGATATTATTACATATAATGGTGTAGTATTATTACATGTCAGGTATAATGGTATTATTACTTGTAACGGTATATAGTATTTTTACACATAACAGTATAATGGTATTATGACACAACAGTATAATGGTATTATTACATGTAACGTTATAATGGTTATTACATGTAACGGTATAATGGTATTATTATATATAATCGTATTATTACGCTTAACAGTATAATAGTATTACTACACATAACAGTATATGGTTATTATTACATGTAAGGTATATGTTTAACATGTACGGTATATAATGGTATTATTACATGTAACGGTATAATGGTATTATTACATGTAAGGGTATAATGGTATTATTACATGTAACGGTATAATGGTATTATTATATATAACGGTATAATGGTATTATCTATAATGGTATAATTGTATTATTACATATAACGTTATAATGGTATTATATATAACAGCATAATGGTATTATTACATGAACGTCATAATGGTATTATTACATATAATGGTATTATTATATATCGTATTATTACGCTTAACAGTATAATAGTATTACTACACATAACAGTATAATGGTATTATTACATGTAAGGGTATAATGGTATTATTACATGTAACGGTATAATGGTAATTATTATATAACGGATAATGGTTATCTATATGTATAATTGTATTATTAACTATACGTTATAATGTTTATATAACAGCATAATGGTATTATTACATGTAACGTTATAATGGTATTATTACATGGAACGGTATAATGGTATTATTATATATATTGTATTATTACGCTTAACAGTATAATAGTATTACTACACATAACGAGTATAATGGTATTATTACATGTAAGGGTATAATGGTATTTTACATGTAACGGTATAATGGTATTATATATATAACGGTATAATGGTATTATCTATAATGGTATAATTGTATTTACATATAACGTTATAATGGTATTATATATAACAGTATAATGGTATTATTACATGTACGTATAATGGTATTATTACATGTAACGGTATAATGGTATTATATATAATCGTATTATTACGCTTAACAGTATTAGTATACTACACATAACAGTAATGGTATTATTACATGTTAAGGGTATAATGTATATTACATGTACGTATAATGGTATTATTATATATAAAAGTTATGGTATTATCTATAATGGTATAATTGTATTATTACATATAACGTTATAATGGTATTTATATAACAGCATAATGGTATTATTACATATAACAGTTATAACTATAATGTATTATATCATGGTATTGTGGTTTATACTTTATCACAGTATATGGTATTATTCTATATAACTTTAACAAAAAATAGAATTCTAGTGCACAAACAATTCTAATTGCATATTGGCTACCTCCATAAGGTTCCTGCTACAACAGTCTGCTAAACCCTGGATAAATAAAAGCAATTAGTTCAATAAGTTGGCCCAGTCAAGGTTTCTCTCTTTAACTCGGTCCTAACCTACTGGTACTTTCCTTTTTGGCTACATGAGCTGACAGCTTCTCCTGTGTGGCCTGGATTCTTGAAGCTATAATATTCTATATAACTGTATAGGTATTATTCTGTATAACGGTGTAATGGTGTTATATAATGTACTATTATATATAACGTTATAATGGTATTATTAATGTTATAATGGTATTATATATAATGGTATTAGTCTATATAATGGTATAATGTTAATATTAGATGTAACAGTATGATGGTACTGTGATCTACCACGGTATAATGGTGTTAATCTGTATAAGGGAGTAATGGTATTACATATAACAGTATAATGGTATTACATATAACAGTATAATGGCATTATTCTATATAACTGTATAATAGTATTATTATTATAATGTTATAATGGTATTATATATAATGGTATTACATATAACAGTATAATGGTATTACATATAACAGTATAATGGTATTACATATAACAGTATAATGTATTACTATAACATTATAAGGTATTACATATAGTATATGGTATACATATAACAGTATAATGGTATTACATATACAGTATAATGGTATTACATATAACAGTATAATGGTATTACATATAACAGTATAATGGTATTACATATAACAGTAAATTGGTATTACATATAACAGTATAATGGTATTACATATACAGTATAATGGCATTATTCTATATAACTGTATAATAGTATAATTATATATAATGTTATAATATATAATGGTATTAGTCTATATAATGATATAATGTTAATATTAGATGTAACATTATGATGGTACTGTGACCTACCACGGTATAATGGTGTTAATCTGTATAAGGGAGTATGGTATTACATATAACAGTATAATGGTATTACATATAACAGTATAATGGCATTATTCTATATAACTGTATAATAGTATAATTATATATAATGTTATAATGGTATTATATATAATGTATTACAATATAACGGATTATATCATAGTTATACTGTATAATAGTATAATTATATATAATGTTATAATGGTATTATATATAATGGTATTAGTCTATATAATGGTATAATGTTAATATTAGATGTAACAGTATGATGGTACTGTGATCTACCACAGTATAATGGTGTTAATCTGTATAAGGGAATAATGGTATTACATATACAGTATAATGTGTACATAAACAGTATAAGGTTAACATATAACAGTATAATGGTATTCATTAAACAGTATAATGGCATTATTCTATATAACTGTATAATAGTATAATTATATAATGTTATAATGGTATTATATATAATGGTATTACATATAACAGTATAATGGCATTATTCTATATAACTGTATAATAGTATAATTATAATAATGTTATAATGGTATATATATAATGGTATTACATATAACAGTATAATGGCATTATTCTATATAACTGTATAATAGTATAATTATATATAATGTTATAATGGTATTATATATAATGGTATTAGTCTATATAATGGTATAATGTTAATATTAGATGTAACATTATGATGGTACTGTGATCTACCACGGTATAATGGTGTTAATCTGTATAAGGGAATAATGGTATACATATAACAGTATGTATAATTAACAGTATAATGGTATTACATATAACAGTATAATGGTATTACATATAACAGTATAATGGTATTACATATAACAGTATAATGGTATTACATATAACAGTATAATGGCATTATTCTATATAACTGTATAATGGCATTATTCTATATAACTGTATAATAGTATAATTATATATAATGTTATAATGGTATTATATATAATGGTATTAGTCTATATAATGGTATAATGTTAATATTAGATGTAACATTATGATGGTACTGTGATCTACCACGGTATAAATGTGTTAATCTGTTAAGGGAGTAATGGTATTACATATACAGTATAATGGTATTCATACAGTATAATGGCATTATTCATAAACTGTTAATAGTATAATTATATATGATTTATAATGGTATTATATATAATGTTATTAGTCTATATAATGGTATAATGTTAATATTAGATGTAACAGTATGATGGTACTGTGATCTACCACAGTATAATGGTGTTAATCTGTATAAGGGAATAATGGTATTACATATAACAGTATAATGGTATTACATATAACAGTATAATGGTATTACATATAACAGTATAATGGTATTACATATAACTTATATGCATTATTCTATATCTGTAGAATAGTATATAATATTATAAATGTTATATGGTATTATATATATAATTGTATACATATAACAGTCATAATTGCATTATTCTATATAACTTTTAATAGTTAATTATATAAATGTTAATGGTATTAATATAATGGTATTACATATAACAGTATATGGCATTATTCTATATAACTGTATAATAGTATAATTATATATAATGTTTAATGGTATTATATATAATGGTATACATTAACAGTATAATGCATATTCTATATAACTGTATAATAGTAAATTATATATAATGTTATAATGGTATTATTTAATGGTATAATGTTAATATTAGATGTAAATTATGATAGGGTACTGTGATCTACCACGGTATAATGGTGTTAATCTCTGTGAAGGGAATCATGTATTACATATAACAGTATAATGGTATTACATATAACAGTATAATGGTATTACATATAACAGTATAATGGTATTACATATAACAGTATAATGGTATTACATATAACAGTATAATGGTATTACATTACACTATAATGGTATACATATAACAGTAAATGTAATTACATAACAGTATAATGGTATTACTATAAACATTATAATGTATACATAACAGATAATGGTATTACATATAACATATAATGGTATTACATATACAGTATAATGGTATTACATATAACAGTATAATGTATACTATACGATCATACTGGTAGTACATATACAGTATAATGGTATCAGTAACATATAACAGGTTTAATATAACAGTATATGGTATTACATATAACAGTATAATGGTATTACATATAAAGTATAATGGTATATTACATATACACAGTATAATGGTATTAATTACAGTATAACATTATATGGTATTACATATAACAGTATAATGGCATTATTCTATATAACTGTATAATGGCATTATTCTATATAACTGTATAATAGTATAATTATATATAACAGTATAATGGTACTATTACATATAACGGTATATGTTAGCTATACAATGTTAATAGATTAGATGTAATGTTATTATGGTAATGTGATATATCACGGTAAATTGGTATTAATCTGTATAACGGAATAATGTTTTATCGTATATCACAGTACAGTATAATGGTATAAATTGGTATAACGGTATTGTTATATTAATAACGGATATCTCCACTGATATTAAAGAACGGGAGGTAAATGAGCTGTGTCTTACCTCCCATTCTTCAATAAAACCTGCAGGAACCAGGAAGACGTGAGGTACTTACCTGATCGCTCGCTCCTCCGCTGCGTAATCTGACAGTTTCCGACTGACTTAGTGCGTTTAGACAACCCGGCAGAGAAACCTTAACTTTCCATATCTTCACCCACTGATATTAAACTTACAGGCCTGTAATTACCCGGCTGTGAACGAATACCCATTCTGAATATTGGTATTACATGACCTTTTTTCCAATCCACAGGCATGTTTTTGGACCTGGGGGAACCTGAGCTTTCTAAGGCTGGGTACACACTGACAATTTTTTCACTCTTGAACCTGCTTTGCCACAAGCGAAAGCGACAATCGCAATGGTCCATAGGAACACTGTGCGATCGGCCATGATTTCCAACACGTCCGTTGCTCTTTCGCCCTGTTACAGGCAAACGGCAACGACATGTCCCTATGGCCACAAGGCCTGTGTTTTTTTCGGCCCGACCTAAATACAAATCACCTTGTGTGTACCCAGCCTTAGTAGCAAGGATGTGTTTATCCAGTCCAGGAGCTTTATTAATATTAATTTCCACCATTATTGCTACTCTCCTATGATGTCGTACTTGGATCTTCTATAGCATATAATGAACAAAAAAACTTGAAGTTCAGAGTTTGCTTTACGCCATCTTCCGTAACATACTACATACTACACAGCTGAATGTATACAGAGACAGGTAATCAGCGCTGATTAGGTCTATGACACAGCTGAATGTAATAAAGAGACGGTATCCGTGCTGATTAGGTCTTGAACAGCTGAATGTATAAGAGACAGGTAATCAGAGCTGATTAGGACTGTGACACACTGATGACTAAAGAGACAGTATCAGAAGCTGATTAGGTCGGTGACCAGCTAATGTAATAAAGAGACAGTAATCAGGCTGATTAGGTCTGTGAACAGCTGAATGTAATAAAGAGACAGGTAATCAGAGCTGATTAGGTCTGGTGACACAACTGAATGTATAAAAGAGACAGGTAATCAGAGCTGATTAGGTCTGTGATACAGCTGAATGTAATAAGAGACAGGTAATCAAGCGCTGATTAGGTCTGTGACACAGCTGAATGTAATAAAGAGCAGGTAATCAGGCTGATTAGGTCTGTACACAGCTGAATGTAAAAAGAGACAGGTAATCAACGCTGATTAGGCTGTGACACTGAATGTAATAAGAGACAGGTAATCAGCGCTGATTAGTCGTGAACAGCTGAATGTATAAAGAGACAGGTAATCAGGCTGATTAGGTCTGTGACACAGCTGAGTAATAAAGAGACAGGTATCAGAGCTGATTAGGTCTGTGAAACGCTGAATGTAATAAAGAGACAGGTAATCAGCGCTGATTAGGTCTGTGACACAGCTGAATGTAAATAAGGACAGGTATCGCGCTGATTAGGTCGTGATACAGCTGAAGTAATAAGAGAACGTAATCAGCCTATTAGGTCTGTGACAGCTGATTTTAATAAAGAGACAGGTAATCAGCTGATTAGGTCTGTGACACGCTGAATGTAATAAAGACAGGTAATCAGGCTGATTAGGTCTGTGACACATCTGAATGTAAAAAGAGACAGTAATCAGCGCTGATTGGTCTGTGACACAGCTGAATGTAATAAAGAGACAGGTAATCAGCGCTGATTAGGTCTGTGACACAGCTGAATGTAATAAAGAGACAGGTAATCAGCGCTGATTAGGTCTGTACACCTGAATGTAATAAGAGCAGGTAATCAGGTTGATAGGTCTGTGATACAGCTGAATGTATAAGAGACAGGTAATCAGCGCTGATTGGTCTGTGACACAGCTGAATGTAATAAAGAGACAGGTAATCAGAGCTGATTGGTCTGTGATCACAGCTGAATGTAATAAGAGACAGGTACTCAGCGCTGATTAGACTGACACACTGAATGTATAAAGACAGGTAATCGCGCTGATTAGGTCTGTGACACACTGAATGTATAAAGCAGGTAATCAGCCTGATTAGGTCTGTGAACAGCTGAATGTAATAAGAGACAGGGAATCAGCGCTGATTAGGTCTGTGTACACAGCGAATATAAAAGAGCGGTAATCAGCTGATTGGACTGAATCCAGCTGAATGTAATCAAGAGACAGGTAATCAGCTCGATTAGGACTGTACAGCTGAATGTAAATAAGAGACAGGTAATCAGCATTGATTAGGTATATTACACCAGCTGAATGTAATAAAGAGACAGGTAATCAGGCTGATTAGGTGTGGAACAGCTGAATGTAATAAAGAGACAGGTAATCAGCGATGATTAGGTCTTGACACAGCTGAATGTAATAAAGAGACAGGTTCAGCGTGATTAGGTCGGCAACAGCGGATGTTAATAGACAGGTAAATCAGCACTGATTAGGTCTCTGTGCACAGCTGAATGTAATAAAAGACAGGTAATCGCGCTGATTAGGTCTGTGACACAGCTGAATGTAATCAAGAGACAGGTAATCAGCGCTGATTAGGTCTGTGACACAGCTGAATGTAATAAAGAGACAGGTAATCAGCTGATTAGGTCTGTGACACAGCTGAATGTAATAAAGAGACAGGTAATCAGCGCTGATTAGGTCTGTGACACAGCTGAATGTAATAAGAGACAGGTAATCAGCGCTGATTAGGACTGTGACACAGCTGAATGTAATAGAGACAGGTAATCAGCGCTGATTAGGTCTATGACACAGCTGAATGTAATAAAGAGACAGGTAATCAGCTGATTAGGTCTGTGACACAGCTGAATGTAATAAAGAGACAGGTAATCAGCGCTGATTAGGTCTGTGACACAGCTGAATTAATAAAGAGACAGGTAATCAGGCTGATTAGGTCTGTGACACAGCTGAATGTAATAAAGAGACAGGTAATCAGCGCTGATTAGGTCTGTGACACATCTGAATGTAATAGAGACAGGTAATCAGCACTGATTAAGTCTGTGACACAGCTGAATGTAATAGACAGGTAATCAGCGCTGATTAGGTCTGTGGCACAGCTGAATGTATAAAGAGACAGGTAATCAGCGCTGATTAGGACTGTGACACAGCTGAATGTAATAAAGAGACAGGTAATCAGCGCTGATTAGGTCTGTGCACAGCTGAATGTAATAAAGAGACAGGAATCAGCGCTGATTGGTCTGACACAGCTGAATGTAATAAGAGACAGGTAATCAGCGCTGATTAGGTCTGTGACAGCTGAATGTAATAAAGAGACAGGTAATCAGCGCTGATTAGGTCTGTGACCAGCTGAATGTAATAAAAGGCGGTAATCAGCTGATAGGTCTGTGACACAGCTGAATGTAATAAAGAGACAGGTAATCAGCTGATTAGGTCTGACGCAGCTGAATTAATAAAGAGACAGGTAATCAGCCTGATTAGGTCTGTGACACGCTGAATGTAATAAAGAGACAGGTAATAGTCGCTGATTAGGTCTGTGCACAGCGAATGTAAAAAGAGACAGGTAATCAGCGCTGATTAGGTCTTGACACAGCTGAATGTAATAAAAGCAGGTAATCAGCTGATTAGGTCTGTGACACAGCTGAATGTATAAGAGACAGGTATCAGTCGCTGATTAGTCTGTGACACATCGAATGTAATAAAGAACAGGTAATCAGTGCTGATTAGGTCTGTGACACAGCTGAATGTAATAAAGAGACAGGTAATCAGCGCTGATTAGGTCTGTGACACATATGAATGTATAAGAGACAGGTAATCAGCGCTGTTAGGTCTGTGACTCAGCTGAATGTAATAAAGAGACAGGTAATCAGCTGCTGATTAGTCTGTGACACAGCTGAATGTAATAAAGAGACAGGTAATCAGCGCTGATTGTCTGACCACATCTAATGTAATAAGAGACAGGTAATCAGCTGATTAGGTCTGTGCACACAGCTGAATGTAATAAAGAGACAGGTAATCAGCGCTGATTAGGTCTGTGACACAGCTGAATGTATAAAGAGACAGGTAATCAGCGCTGATTGTCTGTGGCACATCTGAATGTAATAAAGAGACAGGTAATCAGTGCTGATTAGGCTGTGGACACAGCTGAATGTAATAAAGAGACAGGTAATCAGCGCTGATTAGGTCTGTGACACAGCTGAATGTAATAAAGAGACAGGTAATCAGCGCTGATTAGGTCTGTGACACAGCTGAATGTAATAAAGAGACAGGTAATCAGCGCTGATTAGGCTGTGACAGCTGAATGTAATAAAGAGACAGGTAATCAGCGCTGATTAGGTCTGTGACACAGCTGAATGTAATAAAGACAGTAATCAGCGCTGATTAGGTCTGTGACACAGCTGAATGTAATAAGAGACAGGTAATCAGCGTGGATTAGGTCTGACACAGCTGAATGTAATAAGAGACAGGTAATCAGCGCTGATTAGGTCTGTGACACAGCTGAATGTAATAAAGAGACAGGTAATCAGCGCTGAGTTAGGTCTGTGATCACAGCTGAATGTAATAAAGAGACAGGTAATCAGTGCTGATTAGGTTCTGTGATCAGCTGAATGTAATAAAGAGACAGGTATCAGCGTGATTAGGGTCTTGAACAGCTGAATGTAATAAAGAGACAGGTAATCAGAGCTGATTAGGTCTGTGACACAGCTGAATGTAATAAAGAGACAGGTAATCAGCGCTGGTTAGGTCTGTGATACAGCTGAATGTAATAAAGAGACAGGTAATCAGCGCTGATTAGGTCTGTGATACAGCTGAATGTAATAAAGAGACAGGTAACCAGCGCTGATTAGGTCTGTGGCACAGCTGAATGTAATAAAGAGACAGGTAACCAGCGCTGATTAGGTCTGTGACACAGCTGAATGTAATAAAGAGACAGGTAATCAGTGCTGATTAGGTCTGTGATACAGCTGAATGTAATAAAGAGACAGGTAATCCGTGTTGATTGCGTCCTTCACACGTCCATTACAGGCTATGTACAAAAATGTCTGTAAATTTGTTGATAACTCAGAAACGCTTCCACTTGTTTCTTAGCTAGGTATTACAACACTACTCCTATGTATCCCACACATCTGTACTGAACTCTGTGCCTTTTAAAAAGAAGATACAGTCCAAAAACAATAAGAGAGGAAAAATTAAAGAGAAGAATTAAAAGAGAGAACAGGAATTTTACGCTTTCAAGCCAAATTATCAATGTGAATAAAAATTTCAGCAGCCAGAGGGAGTTTGGTGCCCTCTATTGATAAAAATGATGTACTACATGCTTTTGCAGAATTTGTAGATCCCCCTATAATCTGAAAACATCCACACTAGGAACAGTAATGGATCCTTTACACCTCTTCAGTAAATAGTGTTGGATTAGAGCTCTGTCGATTTAAACAACCTTGCGTGCATTTCCACCTTATAGCCACGCCTCTAAATCCCATGCTTCCTTGCAATGATTTGAAACTTTCCATCAGTGACTAAAATAGTGGGTGTGCATATGTGAGTATGGACTGCTGGGAAATGACCATAATAAGAAGGTTAATGAGAAATGAGTAACTGACGCTATCGAAATCTCACGTTCCAACACGGCCAGCCAGCCGCCCCACACCATCAGATACACGCCACTATTGGTCAGTCTGCCAGAAATATCTGCTGGTGTGTACCAAGCCTTACCATTAAAAATTATATACAGGTAAATGAGCCCCCCAAACTGCAATAGTTTATAGAATAGAACACTGAGAGATGTAAGAATAACCTGAAATTCTCTTTTATGTCCTGTTACCTCTCTGGTCCTTCTAGTTAGCAGCTGTCAGTCATGGATATGGATGACATCACAGCCAATGACTGAATGTTATTCCCCTAGCTGCCTCATCTGAGCATGTGCAAGCTTGTAAAAGAGCTTGGCGAGGTAGGAACTTTTTAGAGGCAGAGGGAAGGGGGAAAGCCTCATTTTGCTGTATAACAGATTATCCCAACGTCTGTGGTTTGGGGGTGATCTACCTGTATATGATTTTTCATTTCAGGGATGAACATTCCTTTTTTGGAAACACAGAGTTCAGATGTATAGTTAACGTTAGATAGTTTACGTTGGTTCTAAAACTGGCTACGCATGTTCCCCATGCTCCCCTATACAAACACATGGCCCGGTATTGTGTTTACCTTACCTTCACATACGTTCTGTCACCTGTGTTCTTACTTATACATGATTACTGTATCCACACTACAGTGTTTATTGTCATAGGACTGAATACAAACATTGTAATATAAAGTGACCCTACATTGATTATATTGGAATATTATCGCACCATTAAAATTCTAAATTAAGTGAAAATGAGGCTGGTGAAAATCTATTCACCACCAAGGAATTCTGGGAAATCTACGCTACCCCATCCCCCGACTGAGTAGGTTCCGTACCCCAAGAAGCAAACGCACCAAGTGGATTTTATTCATCTCCTTCCACGGATTTAGCTGCTGTACAGGAAGCTGTGCAAATGTATTAACAGTCTCCACCTCCCTCCCACTGGGACAAGACATGCTCAGTGCCTTTTACAATCTAAATGAATCTCTAGTAATTCTTCATGTCCTTTCTTTTTTACAGATAATGAAACCAAATTTCATTCAAGAGGGTAAGTGACGAATAGACAGAATAAAGATTAATTTATCCCCCTCTGTAAATTTATACATATATAATATATATAGGCTCAAACGTCCATTCTCATTCACATGTTTCAGGTCCGGTGCTA
The DNA here is from genome assembly GCA_019447015.1 of Hymenochirus boettgeri. Classification (NCBI taxonomy): domain Eukaryota; kingdom Metazoa; phylum Chordata; class Amphibia; order Anura; family Pipidae; genus Hymenochirus; species Hymenochirus boettgeri. The sequence goes on along the minus strand of CM033477.1, from coordinate 162,869,457 downwards.
CCAATAAACATGGATACAAAATTACAACTGCAAAAGATTGGTGCATTCCATGGATTTATTTTATTGGGTAAAAACAAAAGCAACGTTTGGTCCTTTCACTCTGAACTTTATCAAGCTTGATAGGACTGAAACGTCATTTGTTTTTACCCAATAAAGGTTTCAAAAGAATTTCCTGGAGTGCACCAATCTATATCTTATATATTTATATATGTATAAAATAACTGCTGGATACAGTATGAGGGTATAGCTTATTGTGTGTACGGAACATTCCTTCTCTGTATATTTATACATATGGGTGGGAGCTGCCATATTGTTTCCCTTAGACAGTACAGTATGAGGGTATAGCTTATTGTGTGTACAGAACATTCCTTCTCTGTATATTTATATTTATACATATGGGTGGGAGCTGCCATATTGTTTCCCTTAGAAGTACAGTATGGGGGTATAGCTTATTGTATGTACAGAACATCCCTTCTCTGTATATGGTCTGGGGTCATGTCTGTGATGTTGCGGTGGGTGGGGGCACGGCATATATTTGTATATAAATGTCATTCATATCACCGATAGTAACACAGTATTTCCAGGGTTTATATTTGTATATAAATGTCATTCATATCACCGATAGCAACACAGTATTTCCAGGGTTTATATTTGTATATAAATGTCATTCATATCACCGATAGCTAGTCTTTACAGGGTTTATATTTGTATATAAATGTCATTCATATCACCGATAGTAACATAGTCTTTACAGGGTTTATATTTGTATATAAATGTCATCTGATTAGGTCTGTGAGACAGCTGAATGTAATAAAGAGACAGGTAATCAGAACTGATTAGGTCTGTGACACAGCTGAATGTAATAAAGAGACAGGTAATCAGAGCTGATTAGGTCTGTGGACAGTGAATTAATAATAAAGAGACGGTATCAGAGCTGATAGGTCGTGTGACAGCTGATGTAATAAAGAGACAGGAATCAGAGCTGGTTTAGTCTGCGACAGCGAATTGGAATAAAAGGAGACAGGTATCAGAGGTGTATTGGGTCTGTGACACAGCTGAATGTAATCAAAAAGATGGATACTCCGTGTTGACCAAGTCTGGGGCACATGCCTACCATTAAAGTCAGGCACAAAAAAAGTAATTGTTAAGTCTCTGAAAGCTTTCAAGTTTACTTAATTAGAAGATACATGTCTCTATACGTCACCATACTGAGACGACAGAAGAAGAAGAAAACAGGTCATTTGGTCTTGTGAAGTCAATATGAATCCCAACTCTGGAAAGTTTACCAACAATACACAGGTTTAAACCCTCTGTATTCTTTAGTTGGACATTCCTAAGCTTGGTACATCCGTCATTAGGCACAGTCCCTTACTACAACTGATCACAGAGTCTAAGTGTTACAGCTGATTCAAGAAGAAAAATGTCAATCAACCTAGCGAGCCTTTGTTTACACAAAAGGGAGATTTGTCTGGAGCAAGACCTAATGAGGAAATAAATAACCAGATGAAAACAGTCGTATACTGATAAAGATGAAAGAGTTTTTAGAAATAATTTCCACCCTCCAAAACATGAGATCTGCAGGGTTCCTGAGCATAGACACTTGTTTACAATGGGGGTCCATTCCACACAGTCACTCACTTTACGAATCACTGAGCCCCAAAAACCAGATCACTAAAACATATTGCGCAGACAGATTTTGAAATAGGGATTTTTTTGCACACCCACAACTCTTAAGCAAAGAGCAGGTCCCCCGAGGTGTTAAACAGTTGTCACAAAAATGATACATCGTTTGAAAGGCACTAAGCCCCCAACCCCCCCCCCCGGGTTTGTTTTTTTTTTTTTGGTTGTTTGTTATCTAATTTTACGAATGTCACAAACTTGTAGCCAAAAGCAATAGGATCGTTGTTAAAATGACCCCAAAGAATCTACAGGCATTCCCACCGCGGGAGATCCTTCTAGTTCTTAATGGTGACGTTCATGTAGCAATCGCTTTGCGTGGGAGACGATGCGAATCAGTCTGATTTCATTTATTGGACGTAACGAAACATTTATAGTCAATGTTATGAACCCTCCGATTGGTTAGATAATATCACTATGTGTAGGACCACCATTGTGGGCAATCCACTTGTTTTATCACCCTTAAAACCACAAAATAGAAAAGGTTAAGAAAGCAGAGAGATGTAAGGACAACCTAAAATGCTTCTCTTTTCGGCTTTCCTGTTTCTTCCAAGTTAAGCAGCTGTCAGTCTATGGATTTGTAACAGATTGGAACTCATAGCCAATGAGATGTATGAATGTATTTTATTTCTTATATAGCGCTACATATTCACGCAGCGCGTACAATTATTTACTCAATTTACATCAGCCCGGCCCCGAAGAGCTTACAATTAATACACTTTGTTACAACATAAAACTATCAGATGTCTTTATGAATGTGGGAAACCGGAGTTCCCGGAGGAAAACCCACACAAGGCAGGGGGAGAGAACATACAAATCCTTGCAGATGTCCAAAGGGTGGAATCGAACTCAGGGATTACATCACTGCAGGCACAGTGCTAACCATGAGCCACCGTGACTGCCCGCTGGATAGAATGCTATTGGGGGGTATTAAGCTATATAAAATTTTCCATATTTAAAGGGGTAAAACATTGCCTAGGCCCCAGGTACATTCTGCGTTAAACTACCCTTGGCAGAGAGATACAGAGCCCACAAAACGTTGTTCCTGATATACGCAACGGACAAAGTGTTTATTTAATAAGTAACTGTGTCTTACGCGGTCCTGCCATTAGGCCACAGGACAAGGCTAAGTTGAGCTGTTTCATTGTTTATGATCAAGGGCGGTTTTTACTCAAAGACCTTCATTAAACGTCTCCAGCAAAGAGCTTTTCTGTTCTTCTTTCCGTACGAACGTGAAAGTGTAGTATCATGGACTTATTTTGCTTAACATTAGAATTTATGTTCTTGGAAAGCGTTTTCCCGTGCTCATAAAACCCGACAATGTTTTTTTTATTTTAACAGTTCTCCTGGGCTCATAGGACACATTTTTACTTCGTAAGTAAACCGAAAAAAGGCAATAAAATAAAAGTGCTTAGTACTGAAACTAACCTCATTAGCCTGAAATATTGTTCAGAAGGGGCTGCCCGCTAATCTATTATTAGAGAGCCCCACCACCAGAAATACAGATCCAAACGATGACCTCTATTGAAGTCAACAGGAGGAAGAGAAATGAATTTAATTTAATTACAATTACCATATTTATAGTTTTACTTTATTTACATGGAATGACAACCTAGGCTTAACTTCCAGCACAGAAAAAAAATAGTTCCATACAGGTGGAGCTGCCATATTGTTTCCCTTAACAGTAACAGTATGAGGGTATAGCTTATTGTGTGTACAGAACATTCCTTCATCTGTATTATAGTATTTATACATATGGGTGGGAGCTGCCTATTGTTTCTCTTAGACAATACAGTATGAGTGTATAGTTATTGTCGTACAGTGTTAAGGGAGACATATATACCATACATCTATCGGCTGTAAGCTTAGTGTTAATTACATAGAAAATTGTTATTTTATGTCTCATTACTTATTTTAGTTGTTTTAATTCTTCTAACCTTGAGATTCAATATTATTTGAATCTGCTCAGCTCTTGTTTGTCCTACTCACTGATAAACATAGATATCATACCGCTTAGCTCTGCTAAGATGACATGTACAAGAGGCTTCTCCCCAAGGACAAATATTGTGAGTAGATGCATTCACAGACGACTCTGGAAAGAAGATACAATAGCCAAAAATCAGCAAATATAATGACCGCCAGACATGTGCATCCCACCCCAGACCTTGCGTGTTAAAAATCAAAGATTACTTGAACTAGTCATTTCTTTAAGTTCTCCCGTCTACGTCAATAAACCAGGGAACAGCAATTCCTGATTGTTGATCCTAACAGGGCCCAACGTGATCAGGCTATCTACGAACAGCATGCCAGATCCAGGGAGAGCAGTGAACGTCGACTATCACTCCGACACAGTACGTCTATGTCACGTGTGTCTCCTTGTAGTCCATTGTTCACTTGGACCGGTCTACGGGTGTAGCAGGTTAAAGCAGTAATTGTGGCATCCATATGTAAGCATACTGTGCCGTTGGAAGGGAACAGATAATTCCAGGATGAGTTTAGTCCAAAACCAATTGGCGCCAACGTGGGCCATCAGGCTCATGACTGGACCCAGCCGATGGCCAGGACTCCAGTGAGCCAGAGTGAACAGACGGAAACTATCACTTACGAGGACACAGTTAAGGCGAAGTTCTTTTATATGGTCACGGAACTCACAGTGAGTGCATGCTGGGTAACTGAATACAGGGCTGTGTGACGAGAGTGCATGCTGGGTAACTGAATACAGGGCTGTGTGACGAGAGTGCAGTGTGAGGGTGTATCAATAGGTGTGTGTACTTGTGTGGTGTGTGAGGGTGTATCAATAGTGGTGTTAAGGAGTTAAGTTTTTTGCATTTTAAACTACAACTCTCAGCATTCACCAACAGCAGATGGCAACTGGGATTGCTGGGAGTTGTAGTTTGCAAACACCTGGAGGACCACAGGATGGACATCCCTGCTATAAAACTAACAGGGTTATTCAATAGAAGTTCTTAGGGCTAGACCACACTGCTGCGATTTTTCTGCGTTTGCGTTTTTTTCAAATCATTGGAATCGTGGCAACGCACCGGCGTTTTCGGGTGCGATGCGACTGCACTAGCGATTTGCGTTCCGCATTTTAAATCGCAACAAAATCGCACATGAAATCGCATGCGATTCCGTGTGCGATTGCGTTGCAGTGTGGCCGTGCCCTAATTCTCAAAAATGGTGCTAATTTTGCCCCAACCAATCAAACATTATTTAACACAGTGACGTCATCATGCGTGACAACTAAAAAATCAGCCTGTGATGTGACGTGTGATGACGTAACTGGACACACGCCAAAGCTCGAGGGTGAATGATGGGAATACTGAGACCAACTGCATGATGCTGCTTTCAGAATCCCGTAGGGGAGGTCCTGGCAAAGGAAGGTCAGCACAGAACGAGCACACAACCTTTATCCACTGCAGCTAGGCTATGGGAGGGTGATTGACAGATATAAAGACCACCACTATTTGTCTTAAAGTCACAGCTACCCACTAACAGCAAGTTGTATAGACGGTGTACTTTAATGAATAATAATAAGCTTATAATGTCCTTCTGACTGTGACATACTGTGTGTAAGGGATACTGTGCCCCGTACTGTCTGATGTAAAACCACAAGCTCTAGGCCCTAAGGGGTTGTCCCTATTTTGCAATACACAAGTAATTCATATATCTGTAATATTCAATTAGATCAACTGGACTTGAAGTTTAGTTCTTGAAGACGTTTCGCTAGTCATCCGACTGTCAATTCAGAATGACTTGTACAAGAATCTTTGGCAATTTATGTATGTATGGCAATTCAGTCATTCTGAATTGAGAAAGCCAGTCGGATGACTAGCGAAACGTCTTCAAGAACTACATTTCAAGTCCAGTTGATCTAATTGAATACAACAGATATACCATGACCTGGATGAATGAGAACCTTCACAAGCACACAAGTAATTCCTTTTATTGAACACTGGCTCCCTCTGGTGTTCGCTTTTTGTATTACGAAGCAGCAGCGATTCTGCAGTGATTGTATACAAAAAGATGAGAAAGATAGTCAATTTGTGCAAAGAAAAAGAGTGTCACATACTATACTTTATGTTTTTGTGTGCTACAAGTGCACTAATACGGCTACAAATCAATTTATCTGCAGTGTTAGTGTGATCCTGCTACACTGTTCGCTAAGCGGATTATTGTTTTTTATTCTGGAGAAACTGACCACTAGGGGGCTCATGCATTTAAAGGTGCAAAACTTTGCCCAGGCCATTAAATTGCAGCAACTAATCAGATCTTATCTAACTGCAGTAACCCAGTGAAAAGCTTACATCTGATTGGTTCCTGCAAATGAATAGCTAAGGGAAACTTTTGCACCCCTTTTGCACCGCCCTTGCTACATAGTGCAGATTTATAACCACGACGCTCATTTAGGGCTAGGCCACACTAGCGCGTTTCGCGCTCTCGATTGCGCCCGCGACTTTCGGTAAAATGGAAATCGCGGGAACGCAAAAAGTTCCACGATTTCCGATGCGCATGCGATTGCGCGTCCGTCCGCGTTTTGGTAACGCATGCGTTCACCATTTTTGGTGCGTTAATGCAGCGTTTCCATAACGCGAAAAGGCGAAAACGCATGCGCAAAACGTGAACGCAAACGCACAAGAAAAGCGCACACAATCGCGTGTGTGTTGCAGTGTGGCCTTCGCCTTATAAAGCTTGTTACATTGGTATCTGTTGTAGCTTCTCCCACACTGCCTAGGACTCCCCTGCTCACATAGTTACAATGGTCTTAACAGCTGGCAAAAGGTTCAGTCCACGTGCAGGGCTGGAAAGGTGAATATAAGGGATTTTCATATTCCAGTCACTATATTTATGGAATGTAAAGGGTAAGTGAACACTAATTCAATTGGCATTTACCTAAAACAATTCAATCAAATCTTTTCCAGTTTTAACCACTGTTTAGAACATTGTCATTTCTCCCCCCTAGATGATGAATGAGATGAATAAAGTATCTTTATTGACAGCTGCACTTTCTTACCTTCACCACTAGATGTCCCTGTGAATGAAGAGTCAGGGACACAGGGATTTGTAACAGATGAAGGCTTTATTGTGCTCCACACATTTCTCACAGATGCCGCCTCCCCCCTCCCAGTGATGATATCATTACAAAGAGGGGTCCAATGTGCTCCGTGCACCATTCAGAACTTATAGGCCAATTAGCATCAAAATACTAGTTATAAAACTGCAGGTTGGTGGTTGACTCCGACCTCCCCCTTTTTGGGGGGGTGGGGCCTCCCTTTCCATGTCTCCTCCCACTGTCCGTCTACTAAGTTTCTAGAAACAGGAAATATTCTAGGGGATTTTTATTGTAAAACCATCAAACAGGTGACGAGATGTTATACAAATGGCTGCACACAGGGCTGGACGTGGATTGGTTAATGGGGCAACAGTCACATGACATCATATGTAAGAACGAGAACCACCAATAGGGATATTCAGTGGTGATGATGTCACTAGTAGGCCTCACTGATCACGGTGTTAAGATCACTGCTAGGCCTAAACAAGTGAATGTGCCCAGTCAGTGATAAAGGGTGTTGGGTCCTATACAGTGTATGGACATGGGTTATTCTGACCTGAATCCCTACCTTTTATTATTGTTTAGAAGCTGCCACACTGCTTCCACAGTTTATACTTTCCTCATTGCCGGTCCTAAAATGTCTTAATCCTACCATTGACTGTGGTTCCCAATCACCTGACAAAGGATGCTACTTAACCCTTTGTCTTCCATAGTGCTAGAACTTTCCTTTATCACAGTCAGAGATAAAGTAACACTAAGTAACACTGCGGCGCTGACAGTGTTAAAACAAGTACAAATTGTATTTAACCCATTCCCGTCCAATCGCCATTCAGATAACTGCTCAGCACTGCGGGAAAGAGAAATACAGTGTGTGCCCATTAAATGGTTAACAAACGGACACACTGATTGGTGCTAAGATAAACAAGGCAGAATTCAGGTCTTTTCTATCCAGAGAAAAGCCAGACTAGCAGCACAATGGTTAAACCCACGTCATTATGGTCCAGTCGGATGAGAAACACAGATTTGATTGACATGATCTCAAGCTCTGAGTTCATCTGCAGTTTGATGAGGACTTTATGTCTAACTTGTGTAGAAACTCTGCCCCCTACTGGGCTGACTGATGAAGGCTTGACCCACGTTTTGTGCTAATAAATAAGGGTTTCCTATCTGTCATGTTCCCAACATATTTCTGGTGTTGATGAAAGTCTTGGCTTTGACGAGGGGTTGGGCGTCATTCTGGTGGCTCCTCCTCTCAATGAAGGCGGCCAAGCGCGTGGTGTCCAGCGGAATCTTGGAATAGCTGCTGTAATGAGGTTGGACCCAGGGATGTTGAAGACAGTTGGACACTGCGGGTCTCCACCGAGAATCTTCCTGTAAAGTCGCCCTGATGAAGTCCTGTGCGGCCTGGCTGACTCCAGAGAAATACTCAGGTGGAAAACTGAAGTCTACCCTACAGATGTTCATACAGGTCTCCTCATTACTCTCGTCCAGGAAAGGGGACACCCCACTGAGCATTACATACGCCAGCACCCCCAGGCTCCAGATGTCCGTCCCTAAAGTCACAGGGGCCCCTTGAATGAGTTCAGGAGCCGCAAACTCTGGATTCCCAAGGAGCTGGTGGCAATAATAGTGTCCAGTTATCTGAACCGCGTCCTCCAGGTCAATAAGTTTAACGCGAGGCACAGGGATCCGCAGATCAATAAGAAGGTTCTCAGGCTGTAGGAGACACAAACAGTGAAAAACAATCCACACTATGAACATTTCCTATTGTTAAACCTGATGTAGGAAGAACCCGTTCCAAAGTCTAACAAGGCCATATTCCCACTATAGGTCGGTTCATCCCAATTGCAATGCTCCGATTGGCTGAAAGGCTTGACTGTGAACATTTTAATGTCTTAATTGGCTACAGTTAGACCTATCCCTTCTAATGATGTTCTGATTGGCTGGAGGTTGTAATTATGATTGGCATTTAAACTCATCACATTGGACCGACAGATTTACTCCAATAACCATTTAAAGTGATAGGCGCACACAGTGATTGCTCCATAACCTTCAGTCCTACCACCTCACCTTGATGTCTAAATGGGCCACTCGACAGCTGTGCAGATACTGTAGAGCCACCATGATGTCTCGCATGTAGAAAGCCACCTTCTCTTCCATCAGCTCGTCGTGTTTCATCAGATAATCCAGCAGTCGCCCGTCGTCCATTCTGTGGGTCAAAACAAACAAAAGGACTTGGCCATATGGTATGATACAGTGGTCGGTCCCACAGGCTGGAGATCGCCGAGTGTTAATGGTGGTGTCATTAAACGCACCACATGTTAACTTGATCAGTAATCTACTCATCCGCCTAGATTACAGAGGGTCCCGTTACCTTCTTTCCCACCACATGGAATTGAATCCTCCCTCCTTTCAGATCTTACACCTGGGTAGAATTTCCTGGGGTCACGAAGGAATCTCCACCCCCCCCCCCCCCATTTTTTTTAGCTGATTTTTTTGCCTTCCTCTGGATCAACTGTTAGGTAGGGCAAAATAGAGGTTGGACTTGATGAACATGTCTTTATTCAACCTCAGTTACTATGTTACTATGTAATATCCTGCACGTTCTCCCTCTCTAGTCTTTCACCAGAAACTTTACACCACAGACCTTGTCCATTGAATCCCATAGCGGATCTGCCTGTTCACGGCTCAGGGCCACTTACCTAGAGTCCTAGACCAAATGCAATGAAGAGCTAAGAATCAGAGTGGGCCAACATTTCATTATGGTGGATCTATGTAGGTAGGTGAACTATGCAGGTAGGTGATTATGTAGGTAGGTGACCTATGTAGGTAGGTGAACTATGTAGGTAGGTGAACTATGCAGGTAGGTGATCTATGTAGGTAGGTGACCTATGTAGGTAGGTGAACTATGTAGGTAGGTGATCTATACAGGTAGGTGATCTACGCAGGTAGGTGTCCCAGAGAACTACAGTAGTTAGAATATTGGGACCCTCCAGGGTTTGACTCACAGATCCAAGATGAGGATATAGGCAGCGTCGGACTCATAGGTGTCATGGAGGGTGATGTACTGGGGGTGCTGCAGGTGCTGTAACAGAGATGCCTCATGTGATGCCTGCTCTCGCTTCTTCAGCCTTTTACTGATGAATTTTGCAGCCACGTCTCTCCTGGTAATTTTCTGGACACATTTCTTTACAATAGAAAACCTTCCCCTGTGGAGAGGAAAGAGGAATAAATGGGGGTTAATCCAGGGCCACTGGTTACTGCTACGTGCTCAGGACTTGTTCCTTTCCAGGCCAGCGATTGGATGAGGTATGGATGTCTTATCACCCAATCACAGGGAGGGAAAGTTGCTCTGCCCATTTCCTGTAACCAGAGCTTAAAGTTTTCCCCAGATTCAGCCAGTCGGGTCTCTGTACAGGAATCCATTTCACAGGCACTAAAGGTTCGTACACACACGTGATCGCGGGTCCCGACCTGCAAAGCATGATGTGTAGGACCGAACGTTTCAGGCAATAATCCACCCGTGTGTAGGCACTTTATCGGCCAAAACGGTCGTTCGTTCGATCCGCCAGGTCACTAACCAAACGTCCGTTTCACCCGATAAAGTGCCAACACACGGGCGGATTATCAGCGGAAACAGTCATTCCTACACATCATGCGTGTGTACGAACCTTAAACCCTTGTGGCAGGGGCATGTTTAGGGGGATTCCTGGTGCCTGGAATCCCCCCTTTCTACCTGCTCAGTGCAGTCTGGTATTCTACCTCTCCTGGTGTCTATAGATTGTTATATAGACTGTTATATAGACTGTTATATAGACTGTTATATAGACTGTTATATAGACTGTTATATAGATTGTTACATTGTTATATAGATTGTTATATAGATTGTTATAATAGACTTTGATCTACTGGTTATAATAGACTGTTAATTTACTTGTTTTAGCGACGTTTATTAGACTGTTTATCTATAAGAATTGTTACATTGTTATTAATAGATTTGTTATTGATTTGTTTACATTGTTCTCCAATATATATTTGTTCTATAGACTGTTCTCACAGATGGGTTTAGATAGCTTTTTATATAGAATTGTTTATAGAATTGTTTATCTAGAATTGTTACATTGTTATATAGACTGTTATCTAGACTGTTGTCTCTACGATTGTTATATAGACTGTTTTATCTCGCGCTGTTATATAGACGGTTTATATAGACTGTTATATAGACTGTTATAATAGACTGTTCTATGACTGTTATATAGAAACTGTTTTCTCTCGTTGTTTCCCTTGTCTCTCGATTTGTTCTCTCGATTGTTTTCCATTGTTCTACCTAGACTTTGTGTCTTATAGACTGTATCTCAGATTGTTATATAGCTTGTTCTCTAGCTTTGGTTTTACTTAGATTGTTTATCTATATTGTGTCCCATTGTTATATCTCTGGTTTATATAGATTGTTATATAGATTTGTTTCTATAGAAGTATTCTATAGATTTGTTATCTAGACGGTTATATATACTGTTTTTATATGATGTATATAGACTGTTATGACCTGTTTATATAGATTGTTTTATATAATTTGTTTTTACCTTGGTTATATAGAATTGGGGTTAAATATCAGTTGTTTATATAGATTGTTATACTAGATTGTTCCACCTTGTTCCTCTCGCTTGGTTCTATAGCTCCTAGATTGTTTATCTAGCCCTTGTTTATCTCGCTGTTCCTTGTTTTTCATGAGACTGTCTATAGATTGTTATATAGACTGTTATCTAGAACTTTTATATAGAATTGTTATTAGACCCTTGTTCTATCGACTGTTATATAGACTGTTATATAGACTGTTTTTATAATAGATGTTAATATGACTGTTCTATAGACTGTTAATAATTGTTTACATTTGTTATATAGATTGTTTTAGTAGATTGGGTTTCCGGGATTGTTTATATAGATTGTTTATCTAGACCTGTTTATTCTCGATTTGTTTCTATAGCAAAATTTATGTTCTATCGATTGTTATATAGATGTTAAATATACATTGTTTACATTGTTATAAGACTGTTATATCTATTTTGTTAATAGATTGTTTTTAAATTGTTATATAGCCTGTTATATGATTGTTCATGATTGTTACACTTTTTTATGAATTGTTATATAGATTGTTTATAGATTGTTACTTAGTTATTAATGTTACATTGTTTATATAGACTTGGTTTACATTGTTTTAGCTGTTATATAGATGTTATTAATGGTACTGTGGTTATGATAGATTGGTATCATAGGATTGTTATATAGATTGTTTATATAGTATTGTTACATTGTTTATATGTTATGATTGTTATATAGATTGTTTACTTGACATAAACTTTTATATAGACATTGTTAATTAGAATTGTTCTGTTATATAGATGTTTATATAGATTGGTTATATAATTGTTACTTTTGTATATAGACGTGTATATAGATTGTTATATAGTTGTTATATAGCCTGTATATAGGGACTGTTCTATCATAAGAACTGTTAATAGACGTGTATATACTGTTTATATAGATTGTTTATATAGCTGTTATAGCTGTTATATAGACTGTTGATAGATTTTAAACTGTCAGGCTGTACATGGTATATAGATTGTTGATATCGAGTTGTACATTTTTTCAATTGTCTATAGACTGGTTATAGAATGGTTATATAGATTGTGTAATATAGATTGTTATCATTGTTAATATAGACTGTTTATATAGATTGTTATATAGATTGATGTAGATTAGTATTTAGATACGATTGTTATATAGATTGTTATATAGATGTGTTATATAGCATTGTTTCCATGTTATATGATTGTTATATAATTGTTACATTGTTTATATAGACTGTTAGCATCGATTGGTTATCGACTGTTTAATAGATTGTTATATATATTGTTTATATAGATTTATATAGATGTGTACTAGACTGTTTATATAGACTGGTTTATATGATGGTTATATAGATGTTATAATAGTTATACGACTGTTTATACTATTGTTATATAGATGTTTATATAGATGTTATAAATAGACTGTATATAGATTGTTTATATAGACTGTTATAGACTGGTTATATAGATTGTTATATAGATGTTATCTAAATTGTTATACTAGATTGTTGTCTATAAGATTGTTTACATTGTTTATAATGATTTTTTTACATTGTTATATAGTATTGTTTTATATAATTGTTTACATTGTTATTAATGTTATATAGATTGTTATATAGGTTGTTACCTTGTTATATGATTGTTATATAGATGGTTCATAGATTGTTATATAATTGTTCCCATAGATTGTTATATAGATATAGATTGTTAATCAGATTGTTTCCATAGATGTTTTATAAGATGTTCCATAGTTGTGTATTGATTGTTCATAGATTATAATGATTATATATATCGTCATTTGTTTATAGTAGATTGTTTATAAAATTTTATTCCTAGATTATGTTATATCGTATAGATTGTTCCATTAGATTGTTTATAGTAGATTGTTCGCATAGATTGTATATAGGTTCCAGTGTTATAGACGATTTTATATAGATATAGATTGTGTATAATGATTGGTTCAATAGATTGTTAATAGAATTGTTCCCATAGATTATATATTATTGTTATCGATAGATTGTGTCCATAATTGTATATTAAACATATAGATGTTATTATAGATTCGTCCATATATTGTTTATATATAGATCTAGAGTTTTTATATAGATTGTTATATAGACTTGTTATTAAGATTTTGTTTTAATAATCGATATAGATTGTATATAGATTCTTCCATGATATGTTATCTGATAGAATTGTTATATAGCTGTTTCTTAGATTGTTTTATATAGATATATATTGGTTTTATATCTAGATTGTTATAATAGACTGTTATATAGATTGTTTTATATAGATATAGAATTGTTATATAGAGTGTTATATAGATATAGAATTTTGTTATATAGATTCCTTCCATAGATGTTATATCGATATCGATTTTTGTGGGGGTGGGTTATATCATTTGTTATATAATCTAGATTGGTTTTAGAATCTTCTATAGATTGTTATATAGATCGAGAATTGTTATTTCAGATCTCCATAGATTGTTATATAGAATAGAGATTGTTATTCGATTTGTTATTTATAACTGTTATATAGATTGGTTATTAATATAGATTGGTTTATAGACTTGTTTATATAGGATTGTTCCATAGATTTGTTATAAAGATTAGATTGTTTTATTCGTATTATTTGTTTCCATAGATTGGGTGTTTTATATATATATAACTGTTATATATATTGTTATATAGATATAGATTGTTCTATAGATTTGTTTATAAGACTGTTATATAGATATGAATTGGTTTTATAGATTGTTTCATCCGATGTGTTTATATATTATATCTAGATGTTATATCGCTTGTTTATCTAGCATCGATTTGTTTTTTTCTATAATTTGGTTATCTCGCTTGTTTATATTCCTCTCGCTTGTTTATATAGATTGTTTATATCTTAGATTCGCTTGTTATCTAGATGGTTACCACTTGTTCTCCGTCAGCTTGTTTCCCTTGTTATAATCGCTTAGTTCTCTCGCTTGTTCTCCGTTCTTTCACATAGATTGTTATCTAGATATAGATTTTTTATATAGATTGTTATATCGATTGTTACTTGTTATATAGCTGTTTACTATTGTTTCTCTAGATGTTCTATTGGTTATATCGATGTTTATCTAGAATTGTTCATTGTTAATATAATGGTTCCAACTTGGGTTTCTTAGATTTTTATATAGAACTTGGGTGATCGATTGTTTACATTGTTGTATATAGATTGTTATATATAGATTGTTTCCACTCGATTGTTTATATAGATATAGATTGTTTAAATCTAGATTGGTTTTCCATTGTTATATAGATTGTTTATCTAGATTGTTACATTGGTTTTTGTATATAGATTGTTTATCTAGATTGTTTTACAGCTTGTTAAATAGCTTGTTACACAATTGTTTTTGTGTAGATTGTTATATATATTGGTTTATCTAGCTTGTTTACATTGTTATTAAATTTGTCATTGTTTATTCATTGTTGTTATCTAAGTTGTACAACATTGGTTTTATTCCATTGTTATATAATGTTTTCCATAGATTTACATTGTTATATATACAATTTGTTCTATAGAATTGTTTCCCATAGATTGTTTAGCTAGATATATAGATTTTGTTAATAGATTGTGATAATAGATTGGTTTACATTGATTATATAGTTGTTACTTGTTATTAGATTGTTGTAGATGATTTTTATATAGATTTCTTCCTAGATTGTTTATGATAGAGATTGTTTTATAGAGATGTTATATAGATTGTTCCATTGTTATTCTCTTGGTTATCCTTGTTATATCGATTGTGATATTAGGTTTTATATGATTGTTTTATATAGATTTACATTGTGATATAGAACTGTTACCCATGTTATATAGATTGTTTATATAGATTGTTTTATATCAAGATTTTACATTGTTTATATAGATTGGTTATTATAGATTGTGTTCCAATAGATTGTTATATGCTATAGAATTTGTTTATATAGATTGTTCAGTTGTTTCAATAGATTGTTCTTGCTTGGTTACCCTTGTTGTAATATGAATTGTTTTATATAGTTGGTTATATAGATTGTTTGACATAATTGTTATATGATTGTTACATTGTTGTGTAGAAGTTGTTATATAGATTTGTAAACTGTTCTATATATTGGTTTTTATATAGATTGTTTTACAATGTTATTACATGTTTTATAATAGATTGTTCATAGATTGGTTTACATGTATATACATTTTTTTTATTCATAGATTTTGGTTCCATAGATTGTTATATAGATATATATTGTTTTTTATATAGATTTGTTTTATATCATTGTTACATTGTGATCTAGATTGTTACATTTGTTATATAGATTTGGTTTTTATATAGATTGTTATATAGAATTGTTCATTGTTATATAGATTGTATAACTATAGATTGTTACCATTGTTATATACAGTGTTATATAGTTGTTTTTTCCATAAATTGTTATATAATATAGATTGGTTTATAGATGGTTTATATATTGTTACATTGTTTACTATAGAATTGGGTTATAATAGATTCGTTACACATTGTTATTAATTTTGTGCTATAGATGTTTACAATCATTGATTTATTCGAATTTTGTTTTTATAAATAGCTTGTTCTATAGATTGTTACATGTAATAGATTGTTATATATAGATTGTTCATGTTATATAGATTGTTTATATAGCTTGTTATATAGATTTGTTTTACATTGTTTTAGATTGGGTTATATAGATTGTTTCCACTTGTTGATATAGATTGGTTGATATAGATTGTTCCATAGAATATAGCTTGTTAATATAGATTGTTTACCTTGTTATATGATTGTTTTATATAAGCTTGTTTCTATAGATTTTTTTTAACATTGTTATATTAGATTTGTTGTATATAGATTGTTACATTTGTTATATTAGATTGTTATATACTTGTTATATATAATTGTTCCAATTGTTATATCGCTTGTTCAATTGTATCTAGATTGTTATTATAGCTTGTTTTACTAATCATTGTTTCTCTAGCTTTGTTTATCTAGAATTGTTACATTGTTTTATATAGATTGGTTTATATAGATTGTTTTACATGTGTTTATAGCTTGTTATATAGATTTTGTTACAATTGTTATATGATGGTATATTAGATTGTTCCTTGTTATCTAGATTGGTTATATAGCATTGGTGTCCATAGATCTAGATGTTATATAGATTGTTACATTGTTATATAGATTGTGATATAGATTGTTATTAGATTTGTTCCATGTTCCAGAGATTGGTTAAATAGATATAGATTGTTTTATAGATCATGTTTAAACATTGTTTATGTCATATTGTTATATGATTGTTATATGAATTTGTTTACATTGTTTAGTAGATTGTTTCTATTGATTTTATATCGATTGTTACAAAACAAATTGTTTCTGTCGATTGTTTATATAAAGATTGTTACATACTTTGTATATAATTGTTATATAGCAGCTGTTTATAACTGTTTATATATACTGTTTGTCTCTAGATTGTTTATCTAGATTGTTTAACACCAAGTTGTTTCTAGATTGTTTTATATAGCTCTTACATGTTTTATCTAGACTGTTATATAGCCTGTTATATAGCATTGGTTTTTTATATCTTTGTTCCATTGTTCTATAGACTGTTATATATATTGTTATAATCTTGTTTTATTCGATTGTACTTGTTATCTAGACCTGTTATATAGATTGGTTATATAATTTGTTACCTTGTTTATATAGATTGTTTATCTAGACTGTTATCTAAGACCTGTTTAGATAGACCGGTTAATCTAGATTGTTATCTAGATTTTTACGATTGTTCTATAGATTGTTTTATATATACTGTTGTTATATAGACTGTTATATCAGATTGTTATTAGATTGGGTTTATATAGTTGTTTACATTGTTTTATATAGAACAAAAAAATGTTATATAGATTGTTTACATTTGTTAATATTCTACTGTTCATATGACTGTTTTTTTTATATAGATTGTTCATATGATTGTGTTACATTGTTTATATAGACTTTTATCAGACTGTTATATAACCTGGGTTTAATAGAACTGTTATAATCGATTGGTTTAATAGAACTGTTTATAGACTGTTATATAGATTGGTTCATTTTTTTAACTAGATTTGTTATTGATTGTATACATGTTCTCTAGACTGTTTAATAGACCCGTTAATAGATTGGTTATTGCTTGTTACACCTTGTTTTTATAAATAGACTGTTTCTCCTAGCTTGTTATATGATTGTTTACTTGTTTTTTATCTCGATTGTTATATAGATTTTATCATAAGATTTTGTTTATTAGATTGTTATATACGATTGTTTTACTTGTTATATAGAATTGTTTTATATAGCATTGTTACATTGTTCTAACGACCTGTTATATAGATTGTTATATCGACTGTTTTTCTAATCGACTGTTATATAATTGTTATATAGAATAGTATATAGTGTTAATAGACGTTTATTAGACGTTAGCTGAATGTATATAGATGGTATATGCTTTATATAATGTTATATAGACTGTTATCTAGATTGTGATATAGACTTGGTTTATATAGACTGTATTAGTATAGACGGTTATATTATGACGTTTATAGATTTTAATATAAATGTTATTATAGTTTTATAATGAAGATTGTTTACATTGTTATATAACTGTTGTATATAGTGTTCATTATGGTTATATTCGACTGTGGTTATATGACATTGTTTATATAGATTGTTATATATAACTGTATATCAAGATGTTATATGTATTGTTATATAGACTGTATTAGATGTTTATGATATAGTTGTTACAGTGTTATATAGATGATTATATAGATTGTTTCCCATTGATATTGTTGTATCAGTAGATTGTTATATAGATTGTTAATAGGATGTATATCGATGTTTATAGATTGTTATATAGATTGAATTTTAAGACTGTATTTATAGATTGTTCATAGTTGACATTGTTATATCGTGTATGATTGTTAAGATTGTTCTGCTATATAATGTTCATAGATATGTATATAGTTGTTATATAGATTGTAGTTACTAGTATTGTCTATAATATACGTTGTGATCAATAATTGGTATTATGGTAAGTGTTATAGTATATGATTGTTTATAGATGTTAGTTTTATCAATGATGATGTTTATGACTTATATAGATGTTCATTGCATAGAGATTTTATAGTCTTTGTTTCACTTATTTGTATGTTTATATACTATTGTTCATATGTTTATATAGAGATATATATTGTTATTAGATTTGTTCCCATAGGTTTTTATATAGATTGAATTTGTCCCATATATGACTGTTTTTATATGATTGTATATAGATGTAAGATAATTATATGATTGTACATTGTTATATGATTGTGGTATCATAGATGGACATGTTAAGTGTTATATCGATTGTTTCCATAGATGTTATTCATGTGTATATGATTATATAGATTGTTAATAATTATATATAGATTGTTATAATTGTCCTTCATAGATTTGGTTATATAATATGGTTTAGACGATTGTTTATATAGACTGGTTTATATAGAATTGTTTATATAGATTAGATTTGTTTATATAGATTCTATATCAGTTGTTTATAGATGTTACGATTGTTTTATATAGACTGTTATATATGATAGAGTTACTGTACTGAATGTTATATAGATTCTATATAATTGTAATGATATAGGGGGGGGGATTGTTTTATTGTATTATAGATTGTATTAGTTGTACATTTTATCGATTTTATAGATTGTTACTCGGGCGTTATATAGATGTTATATAGATTTTAGTGTTATATAATGATATTAGATTTGTTAATAGATTTTTCTTCACTTATATATGTGTGTTATTATAGATTAGTATTGCTTTATAGAGTGTTATTGAATATAGATGTTAAGAGTTTGTTTATAACTGTTAATAGTACTGCTTTATAGATTGTTATTTAGATTTACATGAAGAGTTATAGATTATTTAGATTTCATTGTATAGATTTGTATAGATCCTTAGAATAGTCGTATCTCATAGTTGTTATATTTCGCACATGATTGGTATATAGATTGGACATTTATATAAGTTATTGATTTTTGCTTAATAGACTTGTTTTATATAGATTGTTTTATATAGAATTTATATAATTGTTATAGGATAGTATATAGATTGTTATCATATTGTTTCTACTGTGATAGAGGGACTATTGTTTTATATTAATCTGTATATACCGACCTGTTTTATATATTGTTATATAGAGTTAGTATAGATTTATATAATTGTTGATTAGTGCTTGTTTATAGACTGTTTATATAGATATGTACATTGTTTTATAGATTGTTTATAGAATTTTATAGGTTTTAAGGTTATATTAGATTTGTTTATATAGATTGTTATATTATGATTTCAAGAGTTTAGTTATATATGATTTATCTAGATTTGCATAGATGTTTATATAGATTCAGATTGGTATATAGATTCCATAGATTTTGTTATTATGGATATATTCAGTTGTTATATCGATATAGATATGATTGTTATATAGATGGTCTAGTTTCTGTTATTAGTAGATGTACCTGTCCTATAGATTTATTATATAGACTTGTTCCTAGATTCTATCATAGATCTTGTTTATATAGATATCGATTTGTTAGAGATGTTCCTAGTATTGGTTAATAGATTGTTAGGCTCATTATCTATATGTTATATTAGTTATATTGTTATAACTAGGATTGTTATTAGATTGTACATATGATTGTGTAATTGTTAGATTTGGATATACTGCGGTAATAGATGTTATTAAGTATAGTTATAGCTTCATAGATTATGATAGTTTGTTATGCTGTAATAGATATTATTATGTGTTATTTATTTATATACTTTATAGGTTAAAGTAAGTTAAGATGATAGATTGATTTATTATGATCGCATATGTTAGTAGTCACTAAGATTGTTATTATAAGATTAGTTTTTATAGAGATTGTATTGTTTCTGATTTCTATCTAATGTTATATAGATTAGTACTTGTTATTCTCTGATTTCTATATAGATTGTTATCCATGTATATAGTGTGTGAATAATGTTTGGTAGACATGTTATAAGATTGGTTTAGATGTAGATGTTATGTAGTATTGTTAATATGAGATTTGTTCATAGGATTGTTTAAAAATAATTGTTTTCTATAGAATCAATTGTTCCATCTAGATTGTTTATAATATTCATAGACTTGTTACTATATTTTACTTAGATTATAGTTATATAGATTGTTCTAGATTGTTATATAGAGAATAAGATTGTTTTATAGTTTTTTACATATGGTATAATAAATAGATTGTTCATATAGTTTATATAGATATAGTTTATATAGATTGTTTATATAGATGATATAATCATAGATTGTTATATAGATATAGCTATTAGTTATAGATTGTGTATAGATTGTTCATTGTTATATACGTGGTTTCTATTTTTTCAGATTGTTATATAGTGTATAAAGATCTCAGTGTTATTATACTAATGTTACATAGATGTTATATAGATGTTACTTGTTATATATTTACATTGTTACTATGATGTTATATATCGAATTGTTCTGTTATTAGTTTGTTAGATTGGTATACATTGTATATAATTGTTTCATAGATTTGGTAATTGTTAATTGTTTATATTGTCATAGATTGTTATGGATAGATTGTTCTACTAGTAATTGTTGTAGCATTGTATATATAGATGTTACATTGTCGTAATCTAGATTGTTATCATATGTTGTATAGATTTGTTATATAATTGTTATTGTTGTTACATGTTATTAGTGTTAATATGTTAATTATAGAGATGTGTGTACATTGGTATATACATTGTTATAATAAGAATTGTGTTCATTGTATATACTTGGTTAGATATTTCATAATTGTCTCTGTTTTATTACTTTAAGATGTTCCAGTCGTATATGTGAGTGTTATATAACATTGTTGCATATAGATGTTATTTCATAGATTGTTTTTTTATATATTCAAGATTGTTATAATAAGATTGTTTTTATAGAGATTGTATTACAGTTTTTATCATTGTTAACATTGGTACATTGTTATATAGATGTATTGTTTATATGTGTTATGTTGTTACTTGATAGATTGTACCATTGTGTTATAGATTGGATTAGATTGTTATTATTGTTACTAATGTTATATTATGGTATATAGGATTGTTTTCCAAATAGATTGTTTATAGATTGAGTGGTTTTACTATAGATTGTCTCTCATCTCTGTTATACCAGTTGATTTATATAGATTGTTTATTAGATTGGTAAAAGCATTGTTTATATAGATTGTTATAGTTGTACCTGTTATAGTCATTTGTTTCGTTTATATAGATTATGTTCGTTATTCAGATTGTTACTGGTATAGACATTGTTATTAGATTGTTCCATTGTTACATGTATGATTAATGTTATATAGTCTAGTTGTGTATTATATAGATGTTATATCAATTGTTATCTAGATTTAAGTTATATAGATTTACATTGTTATATAGATTGTTATATATGATTATGTTATAGAGTTGTGTTAATGAAGTGTTTATAGAATGTTATATAGATTTACATTGTTAGATTAGCTTAGTTATAGTAGATTGTTCTAGCTTTTACAATGTTGTTATATAGAGTTTAGGTCATTGTTATATTATATAGATTGTTGACCTTGTATTGTTGTATCTAGATGTTATATAGGCATCTGTTATATAGATTATTAGTGTACATTGTTTAATGTTAGTTAGCCTTGTTATAATTGTTACATTGTTTCATAGCATTGTTTATATAGAATTGTTTACATTGTTATTAAGATTGTTAATCGATGTTCCATGTTATATAGACTTGTTATATAGATTGTTTACATTGTTAATATAGCATTGTTATATATATTATGGCTTGTTTACATTGTTACTATAGATGGGTATATAGATGTTATAGTATATAAGATTGTTATATAGTGATATAGATTGTTACATTGTTATAGGATGCATTTAACGTTTATTTGTTAATAGTGCATTTAAGACGATTGTGTCGTGAAAGATTGTTAGTGATGCAGTGTAGTGTCTAAGATTGTATTATTAAGATGAAAGATGTATGATTGATTATATGATTGTTACATGATTCTTAATGTTTATTAGAATTGAATATGTTATGGCTAAGATTAATGTTAGATGTTATATAGATTGTACACATTGTTAGTAGATTGTTTAAAGCTGATGTTATAGAGATTGTTACATTTGTTGGTATTGTTGTATAGATTGTTATATAGATTGTTACATTGTTTGTAGATTCTGATAGATTGGTTATATAGACTGGTTTATTATAGAACTGTTATTCAATAGACTGTATATCAGACTTTTATATAGATTGTTAAGAATTTATTATATAGATTTTTATCTAGATTGGTTACATTTAAGTTATAAGACTGTTTTAATAGACTGTTATTTAATAGATTGTTTATAGAGTTGTTTACATTGTATTTAGACTGTTATATGGCTATTTGTGTTTACATTATCTAGACCTGTTTTAGATTGTATCAAGATGGTCTGTTACATTTGTTATATAGGACTTGTTTATAGATTGTATATCAGGTTATAGTTGTTTAATAATTGTATTTTTATAGATTGTTATATAGCATGTTATATAGACTGTTACGTTTATTAGACTTTATATGTATAGATTGGTCTTGGTATTAGATTTTACATACTGTTTTATTACTTTAGATAGATGTTTAGATTTTATATAGATGTTACACTTATGTTAATAGATTGTTACATTGATAGCTGTTTATAGAGTATTGTTTAGAGTTACTTGTTTATAGTTAACGATTGTTATATAGATGTTATCGTACCTATGATTATATCGATTGTTCTTGTTATGATAGATTGTTATATAGATGGTTTATAGATGTGTATAGATGTTTCTAGAGTTGTTAGATAGATTGTTAATGGTTAAGATTGTTATATCTGTATTAGTGTTATATAGATGTTCTATAGATTTATAGTTTACATTGTATATACGACTGTGTATAATAGATGTTTAATATGTTAATATGACTTATAGACTATAGAGTTGTTACTATAGATTTGTTATATAGATTGTTACATGTTATGACTGTTATATAGACCTGTATTATAGTGTACAGTATTAATGTTATATAGAGTACTATTGCTGTTTACTTAGACGCTTATAAGCTCTATATTGATTTTAAATCGCTGTTATCAGATTTAATGATGTACTACTAGATGTTATATAATTGTATGATTGTTACATTGTTATGTAGTTGTTATATAGGACTGTTGTATAGTATTTGTTCCTTAGTCATTGTTATTATAGGTTACTATAGAATTTATATACATTTTCTGTTTATATAGATTGTTTAAATCTAGTCCCTAGGTTGTTCCCTTGATAATAATAAAGCTGCAGTGAAGAAAGAGCAAGAATTTTTTTTTGTTTTGTTTGTTAATAAATTGATCCAGTACAGCCTGTGATTGCAGACAGCATAGAGAATCTGTATCAACATTAACCCTGCAGCTTCAAATGCCAAAATACCCAAACACATACCTGCTACCGGGAGCTCCCTCTACGTCCCATCCAAGCAAGCTAAACCAATGGATGCTGAGACTATTGTTAGACTTCATTACTTACTTATATCGGTCCGTCTAGTGAGCAAGACATTGTGGAAACTCCTGGAGTGGTGGGTTGTTGATATTTGTATTATATTAATAAACACAGCCAGTGATGTTTCCAGAATTGTTTCTAGTATATCCGTTCAATGTGCCCATACATGGTCCAATGTTATCGGCTCCCTCTACTGAACTGGGATTGTTTAGTAGTAACTCATTTATTAACCCCCCGTGGGCTACATTCAGCAAATTAATTCATTTTAGTCCCCCTTTATAATGGCGGTCGCCTTGCTAGTAGGGAATGATGATCTTACTTTCGACTCTCCTTGGAGTTCTGTTGTTAGACTTGTTCTACAAGTTTCTTCCAAATATTGTAGAACCATTGGATTGGGTGTCTTTATAAAGCAACAAAGTAAATAAAGAGAAAGCATAAAGAATTGTTATAATTACTAGTAGTAAATCAATTCATTATTAGGACTAAAATGATGAAATAATTAGTAATAATAAATGTTATATTACTAGATATAATAAGTAAGGAGACTTAATCTATGCTAATATATTTTTATAATAATAGTTAAAATGAGATGGAAGTTTAGTAACTATTTACTAGTACCTTATGATTTATAATTAATAGTAAATAGAGAGTGTTTACAATATTACTAGACATTACTGCATTATAATTAAATCCGTACCCTGAACGATGCGATTAGTCTATTACCTACCGTACTAACTAGTCCTCTTATTCTTACCTAGTAACACTACGGACTTGACGTCCCTGTAACTACTTACACCATTAATGATTTACTCTATCTAGTAACTTGCGGATATAACCGATACAGTCATTAACTGATTCTGCTTTTACTTCTATGCTAGAGCACAGATGAGTTTAGTAATACTACTAGTCATTAATTAGCTTTAACTAATAGAGAGTATAATATATACATTACATGATATGATATTATAAGATAGTTACTATTCTAGTCCATATATGATTTAGATTACTCGTAACTAGAGACTGAGTTAGTAACTATTAGAGTAACATTAATGATTAATACATTAATAGTAAATAGAGATGAGTTTAGTATATACTAGGTACATTAAGGATTTATCAATAATATGTAAATAGACGATGTAGTTAGTTAATATTTACTAGGACACTTAATGATTTGTAATTAATAGTAAATAGGAGATGTAGTTAGTAATATTCACTAGTCACAAATTAATGATTTATAATTCATAGTAAATAGGGAATGATTAGTAATATTACTGTACCGTAATGATTTATCATTAATAGTAAATAAGAGATGAGTTGTAACATTACTAGTACATTAATGCTTTTAATTAATAGTTAAATAGAGATAGTTAGTAATATTCTACTAGTACAATTAATGATTTAAATTAATATAAAATAGAGATGAATTAATATATTAATCTAGTACATTAAAATTCGATTTTATAATTTATAATAAATAGAGATAGTTTTAGTAATATTACCTAGTACATTAATGATGATTTTAATCATTAATAGTCAGTAGAGATGAATTAGTAATATTACTAGTACATTAGTCATTTAATTAATAGTAAATAGAGAGGATTAGTAAGTAAGATTATATCAGTAATTGA
The DNA here is from genome assembly GCA_019447015.1 of Hymenochirus boettgeri. Taxonomy (NCBI): domain Eukaryota; kingdom Metazoa; phylum Chordata; class Amphibia; order Anura; family Pipidae; genus Hymenochirus; species Hymenochirus boettgeri. The sequence continues at coordinate 162,843,836 of CM033477.1, read as the reverse complement.
TTTATAATTAATATAAATAGAGATGAGTTCGTAATTTACTTGTACTTAATGATATTATAATTCATAGTAAATAGAAGATGACAGTTGTAATATTATTCCTAGTACATTAATGATTTATAATTATAGTAAATAGCAGAGATTTTAGTAATATTCCGAGCTAATTCCATTAATGATTTAAATTAATAGTAAACTAGCGATGAGTTAGTAATATTACTAGTACATAATGATTTATTAATAATAGTAAATAGAGATGAGTTAGTAGGCTATCTTATCTAGTACTTATGATTTATACATTAATAGTAATCAGAGATGAGTGAGTACATTACAGTTCATTAATGATTTATAATTAATAGTAAATAGAGATGAATAGTATATATCTAGTATAATTACATGAATTTATCAATTAACAGTCACTAGTGAGATGAGTTAGTAACTTTACTAGTACATTAATGATTTATAATAATAGTAAATAAGAGATCGAATTTTAGTAATATTACTAGTACTTAAATGAATTTTAAGTTAATAGTAAATAGAGATGAGTTAGTAATATACTAGTAACATTAATGATTTACGAATTAATAGTAAATAGAGTAGAGTTATTAATATATAGTACATTAATGATTATATAATTAATAGTAAATAGAGATGAATTAGTACTATTACAAGTACATTAACGATTATAATTAACAGTAAATAGAAGCATGAGTTAGTAATAAGTACTAGAACCATTAATGATATTAATTTAACAGTAAATAGAGATGATTTTAGTAATATTACTAGTACAATTAATGACTTTATAATTAACCAGTAAATAGAGTGAGTTAGTTAAGTACTAGTACATTTTGATTTATCAATTAATATAAAGAGAGAATGATTAGGAAAATATTACTAGTTACTTAATGATTTATAATTAATAGTAAATAGAGATGAGTTAGTATTTACTAAGTACATTAATGATTTATAATTAATAGTACATAGAGATGAGTTAGTAATATTATAGTACATTAATGATTTATAATTAATAGAGTAAACATACGAGATGAGTTAGTAATATAACTAGTACATTATTGATTTTCTAATTTATAGTAAACGAGAGAGTGATTGTAATCTTACTAGAAATTCATTATTAGTATTATGATTATTACTCATAGTATTAATTCCTTTCACATGGTCCAATCACAAACATCTTAATGGGCAGGTTCTGACCCACTCACCGCTCTCTGGGAGTCTCACGGACTCAGACGGTTCACTGGGCAAACTGATACCCCAGGGATTACTGGCGCACACCCTGAATTGGTACTGCAACCCTGGGACCAGGTCCTCCAGAACAAGGTAAGTGTCCAATGTAGAGGAAACAGACTGCTGCCAGGGATGGGCACCTGTGGGCACAGTAAGGACAGGAATGTTCTGTGTTATCTGAAATTTAAGGGGAAGTTTTTACATACAAGTATGAAATTTTCTGACCCCATGGGGGAAAGAGATCCAGACTTACTTCCTCCTTATTACTCCATCGGTGTACGCCAGAAATGGTTGATCGCGTTACCGGTGCTGGTGGGAGGGAGCCAGTGGAGGATGACGGAGCTGCTGCTTCTTTCCTGAGCAACTGGTTGGCTGGGGGCTCCTGGGACACCTGTGGAAGGTGAAAGGTGTCTGTGTGGGAGTAATTGGGGTCCCACTGTGGTGCTATTTTCTTACCACCACTAGGGTGGCACAATGGATAAGTCCCTTTTCCTAAATGAACATTATTTTCCCAATAACGAACCAATGTTTTCCCCCATTACACAGTTGGGGAATTCTCACTAATAGTGACCAGTCTGGTTACAGATAACGAATATACAACGATTACCATTAAGCTAAGCCTGGTTACTGCTGGTGTTTGGAGCTCAGTGTAGTGAGTCTCTACCTTGCACTTTGATGGTGGCTGATGTGGAGGATGATCCAAGCTTATTAATGGCCACACAGGTGTAGATTCCACTGTCCTGGGGGGTCACATTGCAAATCTTCAGAGAGGCGTCTCCAGATTTACTGTGGGAAAAAAAGTGAAATCCGCAGAAAGTTTCCCATTGCAAAAACCCCCGATCCCCCATTATACGCCTCTTATCCCCCCATTATACCCTCTATCCCCCCATATATACCCCTATCCCCCCACTTATACCCTCTATTCCCCAGTTTACACCCGTCTAATCCCCCCCATTTATACCCATCTAACCCTAATGCCCCCTTTGATACCCGCGTTATGCCCCCCATTATACCCCGCTTCCCGTAACTCCCCCTTTATCAACCTAGGTCCGCCTCTATCCCCCATTATACCCTCTAAATCTATCCCCTCCATTTTATACCTCTCCCCCCAGTTCTACCCCTCTATCTCTATCCCACCCCATATTATACCCCTCTATCCCCCCATTTATACCCCTCCCGATCCCCCCATTTATACCCCTCTCTCCCCCATTATACCCCTCTATCCCCCCATTTCTCCCCTCTATCCCCCCCATTTATCCCCTCTATCCCCCCATTTATACCCCTCTATCCCCCCATTATACCCTCTATCCACCCCATTTATGAACCCCTGCTCCCCCCCATTATTACCCCTCTATCCCCCCATTTATACCCCTCTATCCTCCCTTTTACCCCTCCATCCCCCCATTTATACCCCTCTATCCCCCATTTATACCCCTCTATCCCCCCCATTTATACCCCTCTATCCACCCATTATACCCTCTATCCCCCCATTTATACCCTCTATCCCCCATTTATACCCCTCTATTCCCCCCATTTATACCCCTCTATTCCCCCATTTATACCCCTCTATCCCCCCATTTTACCCTCTAATCCCCCCCCATTTATACCCCTCTATCCCCCCATTTATACCCTCTATCCCCCATTTTATACCCCTCTATCCCCCCCCTTTCATACCCCTCTATTCCCCCATTATACCCTCTATCCCCCCACTTATACCCCTCTTCCCCCCATTATACCCTCTATCCTCCCCCCATTTATTACCCCTCTATATCCCCCCATTTATAACCCCTCTAATCCCCCCATTTATACCCCTCTATCCCCCCATTTATTACCCTCTACCCCACCATTTATACCCCTCTATCCCCCCATTTATACCCCTCTATCCCCCATTTATATTAAAATCACCCCTCTATCCCCCCATTTTACCCCTCTATCCCCCATTTTTATATAAACCCCCTCTATCCCCCATTTATAATACCCTCTATCCCCCCCTTTATACCCCTCTATCCCCCCCCATTTTATCCCCCTCTATCCCCCCATTTATTACCCCCTGGCGTATCCCCCCCATTTATCCCCTCTATATCCCCCCCATGTACCCCTCTATCCCCCAACTTATACCCCTCTATCCCCCCTTATACCCTCTATCCCCCATTTATACCCCTCTAATCCCCCCATTTATACCCCTCTATCCCCCCATTTATACCCCTCTATCCCCCATTAGACCAAACCCATCTATCGAAAACCCCCATTTATACCCTCTATCCCCCCCTTAATACACCTCTATCCCCCCATTATAACCCCTCTATCCCCCCATTTTATACCCCTCTATCCCCCCCATTTATACCCCTCTATCCCCCATTATACCGCTCTATCCCCCCATTTATACCCCTCTATCCCCCCATTTATAACCCCTCTACACTCCACAATTATACCCCCTCCTATCCCCCATTTACCCTACCCCCCCCCTTATACCCCTCTATCCCCCCATTTATACCCTCTATCCCATTATAGACCCCTCTATCCCCCATTTATACCCTCTATCCCCCCATTTATACCCCTCTCTCCCCGACATTTATACCCCTCTATCCCCCCCATTATACCCCTCTATCCCCCCACTTATACCCCTCTATCCCCCACCATTATACTCTATCCCCCCATTGTTATAGCCCCCTCTAATCCCCCCCATTATACCCTCTATCCCCCCATTTATACCCTCTATCCCCCCATTGATACCCCTCTATCCCCCCATTTATACCCCTCTATCCAACACCCCTCTATCCCCCCCATTTATCCCCCTCTATCCCCCCCCCCATTTACCCCCTCTATCCCCCCATTTTATACCCCTCTATCCCCCATTATACCCCTCTATCCCCCCCATTTATACCCCTCTACCCCCCATTTATACCCCTCTATCCCCCCATTTCATACCCTCTATCCCCCCCACTAATACCCCTCTATCCCCCCATTTATACCCCTCTAATCCCCCCTTAATACCCTCTATCCCCCCATTATCACCCTCTATTCCCCCATTTTCGTCCCCTCTCTCCCCCCATATTATACCCCTCTATCCCCCATTTATACCCCTCTATCCCCCCATTATACCCTCTATCCCCCCATTTATACCCCGCATCCCCCCATTATACCCTCTATCCCAACATTATACCCAATCCCCCCCATTTTATACCCTCTATCCCCCCATTTATACCCCTCTATCCCCCCTTTATACCCCTCTATCCCACCAGTTATACCCCTCTAGAAACTCCCCCCCATTTATACCCCTCTATCCCCCCATTATTACCCCTCTATCCCCCCCCATTATTACCCTCTTAATCCCCCATAATTACCTACCCCCTCTATCCCACCATTATCCCTTCTAAACCCCCATATTAACCCCTCATTATCCCCCATTTAACTAAACCCTCTAGCCCCATTTATTATATACCCCTCTAACCCCCCATTTTTCTACCCCTCTATCCCCATATTCTACCCCCTCTATCCCCATATTATACCCCTCTATCCCCCCATTTATACCCCTCTATTATACCCCTCTATCCCTCCCCTTATACCCATCTAGCTCCCCCCATTATACCCCTTCTATCCCCCCCAATTTACACCCCTCTATCACCCTTTTATGCCTCCCCTATCCCCCATTTATAACCATCTATCCCATTTACACCCCTCTATACCCTTTAAACTCTTCTATCCCCTATATCCCCCATTATTACCCCTCTATCCCCCCATTTACACCCCTCTATCACCCTTTAAACTCTTCTATCCCCTCTATCCCCACATTTATAACCCTATATCCTCCATGTATCCCCCTCTATCCCCTGATTATACCCCCCTATTCCCCTTTATACTCTGCTATCCCATCCTGTACCTGCTAGACATAGAATAGATGTTATTGTCTCCATCCAACTCAGATTGATCTGGACCTTTCCAGGTGATATTTGGCCTTGGGCGACCACAGACTTTACATTGCAGAGTGACAGTGTCTCCCAGGACACACGTAATATCCACCAGGGGAACCAAGAACTCAGGGGTCACTGCCAAAAATAAACAAGGTCCCTGTGAGATGAACTGGTGGGAAACAGTAAGCTGTTCTAAGAGAGGCATTTGGCAGCTCCCACCCATAAGTATAATGTTCTGTACACACAATAAGCTATACCCTCATACTGTACTGTCTAAGGGAAACAATATGGCAGCACCCACCCATATGTATAAATATACAGAGAAGGAATGTTCTGTACACACAATAAGCTATACCCTTATATACCATGACCTGGATGAATGAGAACCTTCACAAGCATATAAGGGATAATGTATCCCCTACTGTAAATTATAAGGATATTAGAAGTCATTGAGGAGTTCTGGGTCTATATAAAGGTACAAGGACACAGACTGAGTTATACAGGGAACTCTGGATACACTCATGTATTATAAGGGATAATGTATCCCTTACTGTAAATTATAAGGATATATGTTCTGTGACCATGTAAAAGCAGGGTGCTCAAACAAGTTTTCCATTTATTTCTATATAGTTTTTGGCCCATTATCCTTTGTAATACACTAATTTCCAGAAGTGATATCTTACCATTTATTACATCACAGCTCAGAATTACCTCAAATCCTTGCAATCGGCCCAGATTCATCATATCATTACATCGTTTCGGTACAAGGCACATTAATTCCACAGATTTCTGGCACAAAAAAAAACCGTACAATTTATCAGGCTTAATCTGTTTCACGCTTAACTTTTGATTCCTTCATTATTTTATGGAACATTTTGCATGATTTACAGCACACTATTGGATGATGTGTCTAGTTTCCCTTTGTAGGGCTCTATACGGACGCGCTGGCTCTATAAGGACGCTCTATAAGGACAGGATTCTCTATTTTTAATAAAATAAAACTGCAATCTCATTTCATTTGGTGATTTTTATTTTAATTTACATTTTAATTTAAAAAAAAAAGGAAAAATAGTGGAAAGCATAAGAAAGGGTTATTCCCTGTGGTGTGAGGCCTATAATGGGCTCTATAATTAAGAGAGGGCCCCTCCACCTTCTGTGGTTACTGGGAGGTTATTTAACACCATCTAGATTACTGGTAATAAATATAGAGGTCCGGTGAGTTAACCTCTTCCTTCCCGTGTTAATCCTGTATCTGCCACGTGGCTGACACTAGACCCGGACTGTAAAGTTATTCTGGGTACACACGGGCGAACCTTTCATCCCAACCAACCGTTTGGGCACGACCAATTACAATCTGCGGTGATTTTCACACATGGGGAATATCAGTCAGTTTGGGTGAAAATCAATGAATTTCTAAACCCATGGGCAGTGATATTCTGTGAATGACCTCTCAACAAGAACATTATAGTACTGACAGATGAGAATAAAAAGGGGAAATCTCCATCCATTTTGTTATTGAACATGGATCTATACTTAAAAAGTTAATTTAAAGGGGAAGTTCAGTGCAAATACATTTCAGAAAAAAGAGCAGTATTTACCCATCCCAATAACCTTAATCTGCCAATTCAGCATTGTGTCAGTGTATAAATAAATGCAACCGAAATACTGACTTCCTGTTTGTAGGACCCCTAGTAGAGACCGTTATGGTCTTGCCCTTGACCCAGTGCCTGGGTGGTTTCAGTTGCTCAGTAGAGATCTGAGCAACTTTGACCCATCCAACAGCCAATCAGTAGAGATTACAATTAGGAACATTCCAAGGATGTGATGCATCCTGGGAAGAAGAAGGTCCATTAAAACCTGAAATGTCAGCTCACTTCAACAGCAGGGAATAGCAAAGGGCATGAAATCAACTGATTTTTCAAAATGGAAGAGAATTTGTAGAATAACTAAGTATAAATTACACAAACTAACAATTTAACAAATATTGATCATTTCCACTGAACTGTCCCCTTAAGGGCATGTTCACCCCCCAAACCCCCCACATTTAGAAACCAGACAGACATAGGACAAATTTGTTATGCAGCAACATTTTCTTCCCCTTCCCTCTGCCTCTCAAAAAGTTTCTATCTCTTTTACAAGCTCTCTGAGCTCGTTACGAGCTCACACATGTTCAAAAGCTGCTAACCGGAAGAACCAGAAATCAGAAACATTTAAGGTTAGTCTTACATCTTTTAGTTTTTTAACTATGGCAGTTTTAGGGTTTGAGGGGTGATCTACCCATATACAATTTATTTTAAGGGGTGGGCTTTCTCTTTTAAACCAACAGCATTGCCCTGAAATCTGTACCTCGATCTCTGAACATTCCAGACCGGCTTTTTCACTGTACTTAAGGAAGTCCTGGGATAAAAAGAGATGGCAAAAAGAACATTATCGAAAATTGCAATTTAACAACATACAAAGCAGTGGGCCAACCAAGAAAAATCTAGGCAAGTCCAGCCAAACACAGGGAGACTGATTGCTTTACATTTTCATTGACTTGTTAGATAAATTGATTGACTGTTCATCTGTCTGGCAATTCCGACCAGTCATCCAGGAGGAAGGACTGTCGGTAGCAGCAACAGAGGCTGCAGGCAACTTCCATATCTGTCATGTTTGGTGTCTATCTAATTTAGTGATTTCTAGTTGGTAGCCACCTTGGCCACGCAGATATGGATTCACCAAATATAATGTCGCTGTGGGTGTGTCTTCCAAAGGTGATGAAATATCTTACACACCCTCAGTCCAGCCTACACCTGTTGGTGATTGGTTGGGGGTAAATCTTTTGCCCTCCTCATTCAATGTCAAGGTCACTGGCTACTGGAGTGGGTGTTCCCGCTATAGAGGAGGATGGGTAAAAGGTGTGGAGCATGACCCACAATGGAATCAAAGTTGTAAAGAAGCAGGTGGGAAATCAAGTTTACACTGTTTTTAGTTGATAAGAGACGGTAAACATGAGCCAATTATCATAAAAATGTCCCTCCGACTGTATGTTATGTAAATAAATGTTCCTTTGGATTCAGCAATGATGAGATTCTTTACCTTGAGGAGGAGCTGGTACTTAGTTATCCTTTGTATGGGTTTGATAAGAAAGTCACTAAGGGAAAATCTTGGATTCACTTCCTGCATGAGTTCCTGGAAGGTAAAGCAAACAATCACCAATGGAATCAAACAGCGCCTACCAGTGGCGTAACCAGGAATCACTGGGCTCCCCAGCAAAACTATGAAGATGCCCCTATCCCTGCTTCATCTAAAGTGGTTTAATGGGAGGAGGCTGTGGCTGTCTTGGGAAAAATAAGAATATGGAGCCCCCTGTGGCTCTCGGGCCCCTCTGAGGTTGCATTGGCTCCCCTGGTAGTTACACCTATGGTGCCTGCCCCTATATACACAATACATATCAATGTAATTCATTTCACATTTAAACAAAGAGAAATTAGTATTAAGATTAAAGGGAAAGTGATTGAGAATAAAATCTTTATTTTTCTCTGACATAACGCCCTCCCCCCTGCAGAGATATCTCTATGTCAATCACAATACTACATTATCAATGGATAGACCGAGAACAAGCAATTCGATTGGCTAATAATTATACAGTGTAAACACACAGAGCTTACCGTCTAATAACATGAGAACAGAGAGAAAGGTAGAAGGAAAGTGAACTTGACTGAGAATCAGGATTTTCCTTACCTCAAAATAGGCGTCGTACTCGGCAACCACAAACTCGGAGCGAGGTTTGTTTTGGCAATAGACCACGTACATGTGTAATCGTCTCTCCTAAATAACAACACGAGATGGGAGCTCTCAGCTTTTGGGCAAAACAAATGCTTAAAGTAATATCTCACGGTAGGAAAACAGACACACACTAGGACAGACTGGAGAGGGAACAAGGTTATGGGTAGACTAGATGGACAGACGTACGGATGGGAGGAAAAAACCTGGGATATTTACGTAGATAAGGGTACAGGTAGATTTAGGTAGAGAGGGGTACAGAAAGACATGTTTAGGTAAAGAGGGGTACAGGTAGACTAGACGGACATGTTTAGGTAGAGAGGGGTAACAGAAACATGTTTAGGTAAGAGGGGTCAGTACTAGACGGACATGTTTAGGTAGAGAGGGGTACGAAGAACTGTTTAGGTAAGAGGGGGTACAGTAGACCTAAGACATGTTTAGGTAGATAGGGTACAGATGGACATGTTTTAGGTAGGGGGGTCCAGAAACATGTTTAGTAAAGAGGGATACAGATGGACCATGTTTAGAGGTAGAGAGGGTACAGAAAGACATGTTTAGGTAAAGGGGGTACAGAAGACATGTTTAGGTAAAGAGGGATACAGAGAGGACATGTTTAGGTAGAGAGGGGTACAGAAGACATGTTTAGGTAGATGGGTACAGATGACATATTTAGTAGATAGGGGTACAGAAAAGACATGTTTAGGTAAAGAGGGATACAGATGGACAGTTTTAGGTAGAGACGGGGTACAGAAGACATGTTTAGGTAATAGGGATACAGATGGACAGTGTTTAGGTAGAGAGGGGTAAGAGAAGACATGTTTGGTAAAGAGGGTACAGTGACCATTTTTAGAGAGGGACAGAAAGACATGTTTAGGTAAGAGGGATACAGATGGACATGTTTAGGTAGAGGTACAGAGGGACATGTTTAGGTAGAGAGGGTACAGAAAGACATGTTTTAGGTAAAGAGGGGTACCGAAAGACATTTTTAGGTAGAGAGGGGTACAGAAAGACATGTTTAGTTAAATGGTACAGGTAGACTAGACGGGCATGTTTTAGGTAGATGGGGTACAGAAAGACATGTTTAGGTAAAGAGGGATACAGAGATGATGGCATGTTTAGGTAGATAGAGGGTACAGAAAGACTTTTTTAGGTAGATAGGGGTACAGAAAGACTGTTTAGAGGTAAAGAGGGGTACAGGTAGACTAGACAGACAGGTTTAAGGTATATAGGGGACAGAAAGACATGTTTAGTGAAGGGTCAGAAAGACATGTTTAGGTAAAGAGGGGTACAGGGAGACTAGAACGGCCATGTTTAGTAGATGGGGTACAGAAACTGTTTAGTTAAAGAGGGATACAGTGGACATGTTTTAGGTAATAGGGTACAGAAAGACATGTTTAAGGTAGAGAGGGGTACAGAAAGACATGTTTAGTAAGAGGGATCACAGATGACATGTTTAGTAGATAGGGTTACAGAAAGACATGTTTATGGTAGAGAGGGTACAGAAAGACATGTTTAGGTAAGAGGGGTAAGGTAGACTAGATGACAGTTTAGGTAGATAGGGGTTTCAGAAAAACTGTTTTAGGTAGAGAGGGGTACAGAAAGACATGTTTAGGTAAAGAGGGGTACAGGTAAGACTAATGACATGTTTAGGTAGATAGGGTAAAGAAAAACATGTTTAGGTAAAGAGGGGTACAGGTAGACTAGATGGACATGTTTTAGGGAGATAGGGTTGAGAAAAGATGTGTTAGGTAAAGAGGGATACGGTAGACTAGGACATGTTTAGGTAGATAGGGGTCAGAAAGACATGTTTAGGTAAATAGGGGTAACGGTAGACTAGACAGACATGTTTAGTAGATAGGGGTAAAGAAAAACCATGTTTAGGTAAAGAGGGTACAGGTAGACTAGATGGACATGTTTAGGGAGATAGGGGTTGAGAAAAGATGTTAGCTAAGAGGATACAGGTAGACTAGACGGACATGTTTAGGTAATAGGGTAACGAAAGACATGTTTTGGTAAATAGGGGTACGTAGACTAGATGGACATATTTAGTAAGATAGGGTACAGAAAACATGTTAGGTAAAGAGGGGTACAGGTAGACTAGACGGACATGTTTAGGTAGATAGGGGTAAGAAAGACATGTTTAGGGTAAAGAGGGGGTACAGGTTAGAAGATATGGGACCATATTTAGGTAGATAGTGGGTAAACAGAAAAACATGTTTAGGTAAAGAGGGTACAGGTAGACTAGATGGACAGTTTAGGTAGATAGGGTCAGAAAACAATGTTTAGGTAGAGAGGGGTACAGAAAGACATGTTTAGGTAAAGAGGGGATAGGTAACTAGATTGACACTTTGGGTAGATAGGGGTTTCAGAAAAACATGTTTAGGTAGAGAGGGGTACAGAAAGACATGTTTAGGTAAAGAGGGGTACAGGTAGACTAGGTGGACATTTATAGTAAGAGGGGTACAGAAAGACATGTTTAGGTAAGAGGGGTACAGTTAGACTAGAGACATGTTTAGGTAGATAGGGTAAAGAAAACCATGTTTAGGTAAAGAGGGGTATCAGTAGACTAGATGGACATGTTTAGGGATAGGGGTTGAGAAAAAGATGTTTAGTAAAAGAGGGATACAGGTAGACTAGACGGACACTGTTTAGGTAGATAGGGTTACAGAAACATGTTTAGGTAAATAGGGGTACGTAGACTAGATGGACATATTTTAAGTAGTAGGGGTGAGAGAAAAACATGTTTGGTAAAGAGGGGTAACGGTAGACTAGATGGACATGTTTAGGTAGATTAGGGGTTCGAAAAACAGTTTAGGTGAGAGGGGTCCAGAAAGACATGTTTGGTAAAGAGGGGTACAGGTAGACTAGACGGACATGTTTAGGTAGATAGGTTCAGAAAAACTGTTTAGGTAGAGAGGGGTACAGAAAGACATGTTAGGTAAGAGGGGTAATAGGTAGACTAGAATGCACGTTTAGGTAGATAGGGGTTCAATAAAAACATGTTTAGGTAAGAGAGGGGTACAGAAAGACATGTTTAGGTAAAGAGGGGTACAGGTATACTAGATGGACTGTTTAGGTAGAGAGGGGTAAAAAGACATTGTTTAGGTAAAGAGGGTACAGTAGACTAGACAGACATGTTTAGGTAGATGGGGTAAAAAAAACATGTTTAGGTAATAGAGGGTTAGGTGACATATGGCATTTTTAGGGAGATAGGGGTTGAGAAAAAAGATGTTAGGTAAAGAGGGATACGGTAGACTAGACGGACATTTTAGGTAGATAGGGGGTACAGAAAAACATGTTTAGGTAGAGAGGGGTCCAGAAAGACATGTTTAGGTAAAGGGGGTACAGGTAGACAGAAGGACGTTTAGGTAGATAGGGTTTCAGAAACATGTTTAGGTAGAAGGGGTACAGAAAGACAGTTTTAGGTAAAGGGGTATAAGGTAGACAGATGGACACGTTAGGTATATAGGGTTCAGAAAACATTGTTTAGTTAGAAGAGGGTACAGAAAGACATGTTTAGGTAAAGAGGGGTATAGGTAACTAGATGAATGTTTAGGTAGAAAGGGGTCCAGAAAGACAATGTGCCCTATAGTTGTCAAAAGTGACCAACACCATCATACCCCACAGTACGTGTGTATCGGGGGATCCACCACATGATTAAAAAAAATATCTCATAACTTAACATGTGAGGGCAATCATTACAGTTAATCCGGTAATGGGAAATACAATGTATTAGCGCAAAAAAAAGATGAGCCATGTAGTGTCCTCGCAATGTTGTTGGTAATTTGCGTGGATTGCAAACACACACACCCCCCAATAACTCTGCGGGATAATATACATCACTGTCACACATCTTCATTAACATGGCCCTTGCTCGCCAGTGTTGGAAGTAAAGTCGCTTACAGGTTGGCCCGGAGAACGATACTGAATCTTCACAGACGAATCCTGTATAAAACCTTAGGAAAGTCCTGACATGGATGGTGGTGGTTGCCCTGGTGAATGTTTGTGTATAATGCTTGGGACGCTCCCCTGGACCCATGGTGTTGGCTCTTCATGTTTATTAAATTAATAATAAAAATGGAGCCGTGATTACGACCCGGTGTACCCTAGAAATAAGGAGTGTAAAGTTGCATTTGGGGAATAGAACTCTTGGTTTGTAACTGTATCAGTTGTTGAAACTGGAAGCCGGTTGAGTTCCCTAGAGACAATTTGCCCTTATTCTTTTAATCCTTCTTTTTGCTAATGTTTCTGCTGCCTGGGAGCTTATTCCACCCTTACACCAGTTCTGGAATTACTGTCCCATTCATTGTTTCCACCATGGTACCCAGTCCAAGTGGTCAGACGCTGCAATACCTCTCATAACTCGGGAAGACCCCCAGTGAAATAGACTTTTGTTTATCGTTATTATCAGGGGGCTCCCAGGATCTGGCTGTTCATTCCATGTCCCCATTTACAAATTAGTTTTTCCTTAATTTCCCTTGGCAGAATTTGGTCTTTAGATATTAATGTTGGTTACTTGATACTGGTGATCACCGATTCAACCAGTAAGAAGGGGACACCGCCTGTCATTAGTTCATTGACATCACTTGGGTCAAGCCTGGCATTGTGGGAAATGTGGTTATGCCAAGGGATGGACATTTTTTGTAGTTGATCTTGTCAATCATAACAAGTAGGGGGAGGCTGCCAGTTTTAATTATTCAACCCTGGGCTGATTAGGTTCAATTTGCAGGCGTTCACAGGAGGTCTAATTCCCTGCACACGGCTCAGGTAGCCTTGACTAAGAGGAATATTCAGTAAGAAGATTATAGTTGTGGAACCTACCCAGAAGGCTTCCTCGTGCCCACAAGTGGTAAGTTCCAGTGAATTTTTCCATGTGTGCTTGGGGTGTGACTTGAATATTGCATTATTTGCTGTAAATTCAGTGATGGGTAAAATGCCTACATCTGGGGGGGTATTTATTATCTCAACGTGTCATAAGATGCATTTATCCATCCTTGTTTTGTCATGTGTTCTGAGTTGTCACGCCCAAGAATTCTTTCCAGTGCCATGGTTTTTGTATATAGCCTGGACTTTATTGGTGTTGGGATTTCACCTCAAATGGCAAATAATATTAGCTGCAAACCCCTGACTCTGTTGTTTTGTTATGGAGTTGCCATGTTGTTTCCCTACAGTGGAGCATGATGCTATGGTCTGTGTCTGTACAGAACATCTCTCCCTCTAAAGCTGAAACACGTGAATTGTAAAATAATAATAATATAGTAGACATTACTCATTCCTGTGTACAGAGCGGTGATGTTCTATTTAATAATCTAGTGATGAATCCACCCATACTGGCGCTTTCCCCTCTACATGCTATCTATATGTAAATAACTACCCTGGCTATCTTCGATTATCTGAGTGGAGTTCTCCTTTTTCTTTCTGCACTACAGCTCCCAGCATCCTCCTTGTGCCAGTGGGTGGGTTTGGAACACATTTTCCAGGTGTCTATCCGGTTTTAAGTTTTAACGTTTAATTCTGATGCCCAAATTCTCTCTCCTCCAACAATGGACATTTCCTAGACACACGGGATTCAGCGCACAGTTATAATGGCAGTGGACTCATTATCGGATTAGTATAGCAATACTATTAGTGTTTTTATAACATCAGGGAGGTAATAATGTAAGATAATTCATTATATGTCATTCATTTTCATTTTTTTTTTTAAATTATATTCCTTCTCCGTCTCTGGCCAGTGAAAATGGTGGCAAGTCAGAGTCTTGGCGAATCTTACAACAGTCGTCATTAAAAATTCAATCCATAGCTCCCCGGTCCCCAACGATCCACCACCCCCTGAAAAAGTGGCTGACCAGTCCCGTTAGGCGTCTGAACAGTGGGAAGGCAAGATCACATCAAAAAGCAAAAGAAAAGAGACGGGCGCAACCTGGATCCCCAAGCAGTAGATGAGACCCACCCACAGGGAGACCCGCAGATGAGGTGATTGACTTGGGGGACATTGGCCCTTTGGGTGACACCTGGTATATAAGGGACTATTCTAATATTTCCGTGGTTTATACCTGATAGATAAGAGAACTGGTCTAGATCTCTATGGTGAGACCTGTTAATAAGGGGGCTAGTGTCTAGATCTCTATGGTGACACCTGGGTTAGAATGGGACTAGTTCGTAGATCTCCTGTGGGTGACACGACACCTGGTTACTAGGGACTCGTTGTAGATCTCTTGCGGTTTGGGACCTGTGTTTCCGTCGGCCGTCGGATGACTTCCCTATAGGGAGTCTAACGGGCAATTGAGTTTTTCCCCCTTGCCCGAACAAAGTGGTTCGTCCGACCGACGATCTTTCGGAATGCAAGGTACACATAGTACGCGGATAAAGCCCCAATACCGGGTTGGAAGCCGACGGTATCGGGCTTATCGTAACTTTGGTGTACCCAGCTTTACAACCTGGTAATAAGGGTCTAGTTCTTTGATCTTGCACTCTAGTGGTTGACACCTGGTAGTGAGGAGCTAGTTTCTAGATCTCTAGTGGTGACACCTGGTATATATGGGGCTATTCTAGATTTCTAGTGTGGCACCTGGTAGATAATGGTGCTAGTTCTATATCTCTAGTGGTGACACCTGTAGATGAGGATCTAGTTCTAGATCTCTTGGTGACACCTGGTGAGGTGAGAGAGCTGTCCAGATCTCAGTGGTGAACCTGGTGAGATAAGGGGCTAGTTCAGATCTCTAGTTGGTGAACCTGGTAGATATGGGGCTAGTTCAGATCTCATAGTGACACTTGGTAGGTGAGGGGCTAGTTTAGATCTCTAGTGGTGACACCTGGTAGTTAGGAGCTAGTTCCTAGATCTCTATGGTGACACCGGGTCAGGTGAGGGGGCTAGTTTCTAGATCTCTATGGTGACACCTGGTAGATATGGGGCTAGGTTCATATCTCAGGTGGTGACCACCTGTAGATAAGGGCTAGATCTAGATTCTAGTAGTGACACCTGGTAATGAGGAGCTATTTCTAGATCTCTAGTGGTGACAACCTGGTAGGTGAGGACTAGTTCCAGATCTCTAGTGTGACACCTGGTAGGATAAGGGTCTAGTTCTAGATCGCTAGTGTGATACCTGGTACATATGGGTGCTAGTTTCAAGATTCTCAAGTAGTGACCTGTTTAGGTGAGGGGCTAGTTCTAGATCCTCTGTGGTGACACCTGGTAGGTGAGGAGCTAGTTTTCTGATCTCTAGTGGTGAACACCTGTAGGTGAGGCTATTCTAGATCTCTGTGTGACACCTTTGTAGATATGGGGCTAGATCTAGATCTCTAGTGGTGACCCCTGGGTAGATATGGGCTAGTTCTAGATCTCTAGTGGTGCACCTGGTAATAGGGCTAGGAATCTTGATCTCGTAGTTGTGACACCACTGGTAAGATTCTGGGG
This sequence comes from Hymenochirus boettgeri, assembly GCA_019447015.1. Lineage (NCBI taxonomy): Eukaryota > Metazoa > Chordata > Amphibia > Anura > Pipidae > Hymenochirus > Hymenochirus boettgeri. The sequence goes on along the minus strand of CM033477.1, from coordinate 162,827,507 downwards.
CTCGTTCTAGATCTCTACGTGGTGACACCTGAGTAGATAAGGGGCCTAGATCTAGATTCTCAGTGGTGCACCGGGTAGATGAAGCCTCAGTTCGAGATCTCTAGTGGTGACCACCTGGTAGTTGAAGGGAGGGTCTAGTTCTAGATCTCTAGTGGGACCCTGTTAGGTGGGGCTAGTTTCTAGATCTCTAGTGGTGACACCTGGTAGATGAAGGAGCTAGTTCTCTAGATCTCTAGTTGGTGACACCTGGTAGATAGGGGGTTTAGTTCTAGATCTCTAGTGGTGATACTGGTAGATATGGGGCTAGTTCACGATCTCTTGTAGTGACACTTGGTAGATAAGGGGCTAGTTCTGATCGCTATGGTGTGACCACCTGGTAGATGAGGAAGCTAGGTCTAGATCTCTAGTGGTGACACCTGGTAGATAAGGGGCGAGTTCTAAGATTCTCTAGTGGTGACACCTGGTGATGAGGAGGCTAGTTTCTAGATCTCTCTAGTGGTGACTCCTGTAGATATGTGGCTAGTTCTAGAGCCTCTAGTGGTGACACCTGGTATATAAGGGTTGTTCATATCTCTAGTGGTGACACCTGGTAAGATGAGGAGCTAGATCTTGATCTCTAGGTGGTGACACCTGGTAGATTGGGGCTCGTTCTAGATCTCTAGTGGGTGGACAACCTAGTATATAAGGGGCTAGATCTAGATCTCTAGTGGTGACACCTGGTAGCTGATGAGCTAGTTCTAGATCTCTAGTGGTGGACAAACAAACACACAACAACAAACGGGAAACAAAAAACACAACCTTGGGTAAGTGAGGGGCTAGGTCTAAGATCTCTAGTGGTTGGCACCTGTAGTTGAGGGGCTAGTTCTAGATCCTAGTGGTGACACCTGGTGGGTGAGGATCTAGTTCTAGCGCTCTAGCGGGGACACCTGGTAGATGTGAGCTAGTTTTCTAGATCTCTAGTGGTGACACCTGGGTAGATGAGGAAGCTAGTTCTAGCTCTCTGTGGTGACACCTCTGGTAGCTGAGGAGCTAGTTCCTAGATCTCTAGTGGTGAGCCCCTGGTAGGTGAGAGCTAGTTTTCTAGATCTCTGCTGGGGAGATTATGGGGCTAGTTCAAGATCTCTAGTAGTGACACTGGTAGATAAGGGTAGGCTAGTTCTGATCTCTAGTGGTGACCCTGTAGGTTTAAGAGAGGCTATTCTAGATCTCTAGTGTGACAACCTGTTAGATATGGGGCTAGTTCTAGATCTCTAGTGGTGATACTGGTAGGTGATGACTAGTTCCAGATCTCTAGTGGTGACACCTGGTAGAAGGGCTAGTTTCTAGATCTCTCCTGGTGACAACCTGGTAACGGAGAGGCTAATTCTAGATCTCCAGTGGTTACACCCTGGTAGATATGGGGCTAGTTTAGATCTCTAGTGTTGACAACTGGGAGTTGAGGATCTATTCCAGATATCTAGGGGTGACACCGGGTAGATAAGGGCTTAGTTCTAGATCTCTAGTGGGACACCTGGTAGATATGCGGCTAGTTCTACTAGATCTCTAGTGGTGGCACCTGGTAGATATGGCTAGTTTCTCATCTCTAGTGGTGACACCTGGTAGATATGGGGCTAGTTCTAGACCACCCCTCTAGTGGTGGCACTGTAATATGGGCTAGTTCTTAGATCTCTAGTGGTGACATACCTGGTAGATAAGGGCTAGTTTCTAGATCTCTAGTGGTTATACCTGGTAATAATGGGGCTAGTTCCAGATCTCTAGTAGGACCTTGGTAGATAGGGGGCTAGTTCAGATCTCTAGTGGTGACAACCTGGTAGGTTAGGAGCCTAGTTCTAGATCTCTCCTGGTAGAAAGGGCTATTTCTAGATCTCAGTGGTGATCCCTGGTGGGGGGTGGGGGGGGGGGGAGGGTGGGGGGGGGGGGGGGTTGTAGAATGGGGCTAGTTCAGGATCTTAGTAGTGACACTTGGTAGATAAGGGGCTAGTTCTTGATCTCTAGTGGTGACACCTGGTACTGAGAGGCTAGTTCTTCTAGATCGCTAGTGTGACACCTTGTAGATATGGGGCTAGTTCTAGTCTCGAGTGGTGGACACCTGTAGATATGGGGCTAGTTCTAGATCTCTAGTGGTGACCACCTGGTAGGTGAGGGGCTAGTTCTAGATCTCAGTGGTGACAACCTGGTAGGTTGAGGGGCTAGTTCTAGATCTCAGTGGTGACACCTGTAGGTGAGGGGCTAGTACTAGATCTCTATTGGTGACACCTGGTAGTGAGGAGCTAGTTTAGATCTCTCCTGGTAGATAAGGGTCTATTCTAGAATCTCTAGTGGTGACACGGGTAGGTGAACTAGTTCCTAGATCTTCTAGTGGTGACACCGTTATGTGAGGAGCTAGTTTCTAGATTCTCCAGTGTGACATCGGGTAGGGAGGGGCAGTTCTAGATCCTCTAGTGTGACAGACACCTGGTAGTGAGGAGCTATTTCTAGATCTCTATGTGGACACCTGGGTAGTTGAGGGCCTAGTTCTAGATCTTTTAGTGGTGACCCCGGTTAGGTGAGGAGCTATTTTCTAGTCTCCATTGGTCTCGGGTAGGTGCGGGGCTAGTTCTAGATCTCTAGTGGTGACAACGTTAGTGAGGAGGCTAGTTCTAGATCTCTATGGTGACACCCTGGTAGGGAGGAGCTAGTCTAGATCTTATAGTGGTACACCGGGTAGGTGATGGAGCTAGTGTTCTAGATCTCCAGTGGGTGACTCGGGTAGGTGAGTGGAGGGGCTAGTTCTAGATCTCTAGTGGTGACCAACCGGTAGGTGGGAGCTAGTTTCTAGATCTCTTAGTGGTGACAACCTGGTAAGGTGGAGGAGCTAGTTCTAAGATCTCTAGTGGTGACCGGGTAGGTGAGGAGCTAGTTCTAGATCCTCTAAGTTGTGACACCTGGTAGGTGCGGAGCTATTCTGATCTCTAGTGGTGACCTTCAGGTATTTGAGGGGCTAGTTCTAGATCTCTAGTGTGCAACACCTGGTAGAGGTTATGAGCTAGTTTCCGATCTCTAGTGGTGACCCGGGGTAGGTGAGGAGCTAGTTCTAGATCTCCATTGGTGACATCGTAGGTGAGGGGCTATTCTAATCTCCATTGGTAGCCGGGTAGGTGAGTGGCTGGTCTAGATCTCTGTCGTGACGCCGGGTAGGTGAGGGGCTAGTTCTAGATCTCTATTGGAGTATTGGACCCTGGGCTCTAGGCTGTATCACAAACGTACTACAGAAGCACATTACGTTTAGTAGACAGAATGTTTCATGACTTTCCACCTTGTGTGTTATTACGAGGGAAGATGCACAGTACATGGGGGTCCGTGTCAGTCCCTGCTCAAGGGGAATTATTGATATAGCACTAAGGGCCGTCAGGAGGTTATCACAAACGGAAACTATAGACAACTCAACTGAACAAACCCCAACTTTGTTTTGGTTCAATATAAACTTGGGATGCGGCGAAATATTCACCTTGTCCTATGGTCTCTGGTAGCTGAATTTTAGGGTTTCACTGTTAACGATCAACGGTTTTGTTTCCGAAAGGGGAAGAAGGGATGGACGAAGAGCCGATGATGAATCCCACACCCCTCTCCCTCCACCAATGACGATTTGTTGATAAGACCCAACTCAAGATGACAAGGTATAAGACCATGTAAATGGCTGGTTCACAGAGAAATAGGGGCCTCCAGACACCTAGAAAGCCAATGAGCTTGTTTTCCCCCTTTTGGCCCTTCTTAGATCTTTGTGCATGAAGCACAATGAAATTGGAGTCCTATTTATATATGAATCACGTGTTTTATCCTTCATATCCCCTATATTACTAACAATAACAATTGGTCATGTTCTTTGCCAAGTCCTGTCTCGTACTATCACTTGTCACTGCCTGCTGTTAGCCATATCTTTCACTGGTACATACACCGTGTATGATATAAAGTTATTATGTAGAGGTGCCTGTCTCATATAGGTTAGCATCACTCACATGCGCAGTTAACCAAACATGGCCCCAAGCAACTGATACAATTAACTGTCAATAATGTATTTAAACTCAATTCTGCCTTTATGTTGCTTTAGTAGTAGCTAGAACCTCTGTTGTTTTTATGAAGCGTTAAGTACTTGGGACTGCAGCTTTGGCTGTTTGGAATATTTTCCTGACCGTACCTGGTAGATCTTTGTGTAAGAAAGCAGCTCGAAAGTAAAGTGTCCTTTTGGGTTCATCTAGTTGTCCTTTATGTTACCCCGGAATCAGTCTTCTCCTATTATGATAATGGGAGAAATAAATATCATTACAGTTATTATAGACAATATGTCCCTGGGGATCGTAGAATGAGACGTTTGTCATTCTAATTACAAAGGAATGTTTACCGTCTGATATGAATCCGCCAATTATACCAATACCAGCTCGCGTCCCCCATTTCATTTCATGATACTGCACTGCCCCACTGTGTCATTACACTGCACAGTAATTACACTAAAGCTAGACCCAGTGTTCTTTGTCGTTTTATATCCTGATGTTCATATATTTTTCTCTTTAGACTTTGCCAATGACTGGAGGGGTCATAGTGTGTTCAGGATGTCCCTATTATACCGGCAGGGTGTTTTTTTTGGAGAAGTGTTTTTGTTCATTATTGCCACACAAATGGTTAACCCTACCCTGCAACCTGTCTGGCAGCTCCATATCCTCCCACGCACTAACCCTGCTACCGTTAACTCCCTGGGTTACCTTTCTAACCATTGGTCTTCCTCCTTTCTTTTCTTTAACCACCCTGTACTCCTGCGTCTGTCCCTGCCCACTGTGCCTCCTCTAACCTGCTTCCTTTAAATCACTTCGCCACAGCCTTCCTTGCTGGTCTCCCGGCAGAGCTCGGCCTAGGTTCCATGCCAGCCGACTTTTACTGCCATAGAGAATCTGGTCAGGAACAAGATGTAAGTGCACATGGAGTAAAAAAACTAAAAAATCAGCTTCTTCTTTTCTCCCCATTTAATTCTGGTAATAAATGGATCCAACCACGGTTTATTGGCTCCCAGTGTACTATTCTGGTCTTCTCTGTCCTTGATTGCCAGTATTCCACCTGAGAGTAACATAGTAAATATAATGTAGCAACTTATAATGTAGTAACAAGTAATGTACTAAACAGGACAGTAATGGTAAGTAAGATAGGAGTGGAAGTCAACTTATAACAATAATGTAGTAGCATGGTAACTGTAAAGTTTTACCATAGCTTAGTAACACTAATGTAGTAAAGTAATAACAAAGTAATATTGTAACAGTACTGTAATGTCTTGAAGCAGTAACTTGTTGTAAACATTAGTTTACATAGTAATTAGTACCTGTGTAATGTTAAAAAGTATTAGTATTAGTAACTAATGTAGAAAAGTACTTATATAGCCATTGGTACTGTATTAATGGTAAGTAGAAGTAATGTATAAAAAGTAGTTGTATATAGTACTTATTACATAGTCATGTATTAAGGGGTTTGTAACATAGTCTGTAGTAAGGTTGGTCACATAGTAATGTAGGCACCTAGTAACATCATTAATGTAGTAACTTTAGTGAACACAGTGAATGTAATTTTAACATAGGTACTGTAGTACTTAGTACCATTGTTTATTCAATAAAAGTTCTTTCAATTTTGCCCCAACCAATCAACTTACCTCATTACACTATTTTTTTTTTTGAAAGCTAACATCCTGATTGGATGTGTAAACTATTAGCACCATTAAGATAGACTTTGTATTGAATTTCCCTGTATTAGTAGGGAAGGGTGGGGGAGCCCGTTCTGTCAAGATGAAACCAAATCCAGGCAGCGTTCTAACACAGGGCATACCTATCTTCTGTTGCAGACACTGGATGGAGGTCACTACGCATGGAACCCGACCCCATGGCTGAAGGCTACGTGAATGAAGGCTTGGCTCCCCTCGCCACTGCTTCCCAGTAACCATGAAGAGGAGCAAGAGCCAAAGCACTCAGGGGACGGATTAAGTGGCCCTCCTTATCAACCGATGCCCTTCTCTGGTTGGACTGATTGATATACCATCGAGGACAGTATTTAACCGGTCCTGTCAACTATGTTTTTGAAATCTTATGAGACCAAAACTGCTAGCAACTTTCCCTTAGTAGGACCCAGCAAGGTTATGAGTATAATTCCTGTATAGTATTTCCATGCATACAGATGGTTATAAACATCAGGAACCTTAAGTGCGTGTGGCCTGTGCATCTCTTTGTTCTCCATTCCTATTTCTCATTTAACCCTTCTCTGTCCTCCCCGCAAATCGTTCCATTTCCGCCCCAAATGCCAACCAGCTCTCCGGGTCTCCAAGAACAGAGGGACTTTTATTCTAGAGGATACGTAATAATAACCGGATCTAACACTGACGACCAATTGGTGGACTCTGCTTCTCTCTGTGTTTGCAGCTGGCTGCAGAACATCTTCCAAATAGTAATAGTACATAGCCTGATCCACCTTATCCATCCCGTTAGTACCCCCCCCCCGCTCATACCCGCAGCAACCCACATAATAATGCCCAATCAACCACTATCCTAGGAACTTCCCAGCCAACTGTGTGACTGTCTCTCTGTGACCTTCCTCAGGTTTTGTGCGGATGAACTTGTACAGACGGAAAAAGGATTACGTGAATGATCTATTATTTGTGGTGGAAGTAATCCAATTGCTTAGATGGTCCAACTGAAGCTGAATTGTAATTACTACTACTGCGAATGATTGGTGTTGGGTCATCAACTCAAGAATTGACCGAAACCATTCTTGTTTCCAATGAGGCAGAATGGAAGAGAACAGGGAAGTTATTTTTTTCTGTTACTTATTTGCCACAATTTGGTTTTGGGACAAACATACTGGAATTATGGGTAGCTAATTGGTTAGAACTAACAATCCGATCATATACATCGCCAGTGGCCGCCTTCGGGATTAATAATAAGCCTGTGCAAGATTTGTTACTGGCGCCTACCACCCCCAGCCAAAAAAAAAACCCCCCTGGCACACACAATATGCTTGCTTGCTTGGCTGTTCAAATCCCGCCACCTGCGCTTATTGTCTTTAGGTATCGTGCAGTGCGTATTTCATTACGTAACACAAAATGCAGTCAGAACAATCACAGCCTCCAATCCTTAAGGGCTTTTCGTGTGTTGGGGCTCTGTCGTGGGGTGGTGCTGATACATACATACGAGTTGGAAACTGTGCACTGATGCACAACTTTAGATCCCCAGGTCCATGACCTAAAATGTGCCCCATACACTACGTAAGAACATTAGACAGCTTCATAAGATAATGTCCATCTATCTACAACCACCTAGTCTGTCCTTTATAATACAATCAATTAATGGGTCCGTAAGGAAATCCTCAAGATAAAAAACGCTGCTGTAAACTATGGTCTTACGACATGAGACAGATATCTCAAATTATGTAATGTCTCCTGGTGCTTGCCAGCTTAAGACTCCTGGCTGGTGCCCCCTGGTAATGAAACCTTGCGGCCCCCCATATGAAGGCTCGGCCCTGTACAAGCCCTGTTTGTGGGTGGGCTGCGATCTTATTGGTTCTTCACATCCCATTAATAATTTCTCTTCCTTCCACAGACTTACATTCCACCTGGAGGAGCGAGGGACCCCCCCGAGGGACCATAATGGTAAAGATAGATTGGTGTTTGAAACATTCACCCACAATCTACGGACGGCACCAAAGTGAGTTACACACAAATAACTCCTTCCTATATTGTCTAATTGGAGTTCAATAGGAGCTCCCACCCATAATGTATAAATATACAGAAAGGAATGTTCTGTACACACATAAGCTATACCCTCATCTGTACTGTCTAGGGAACAATATGGCATGCTCCACCCATATGTTAAAATATAAATATACAGAGAAGGGGGAATTTTCTGTACACCACAATAAGCTATACAACTCTACTGTACTGTCTAAGGGAAACACTATGGCAGCTCCCACCCAATATGTAGAAATATACAGAGAATGGATGTTCTGGGGTACACAATAGATATCCCCTCATACTGTATGTCTAAGAAGGGAAACAATATGGCAGCTCCCATCCTATGTAGTAACTAGACATAGAGGAATTGTTTCGTACATCTACAATCACTATACCTCATACTGTACTGTCCTAAGGGAAACAATATGGCAGCTCCCACCCTATTATAAATATAGCCGAAGGAATGTTTCTTTACATACAATAAGCATACCTCATACTGTACTGTCGAAGAAGGTAACCAGTATGGCACTCCCACCCATGGTGAATAAATATAAATACAATAATAATGTTTTGTATACAGGGCGTTCACCGAGACGAAATCATTTCAAGTGAGTGCACATAATAAATTGTGGAATGACGGGGTTAACCAATAACCCACCCATTACATCGCGTGGTTTACTCCTCTCTAGAACACTCTGTCCCACTCTTGCTAACCCGGTAACTATACCATCTATCCCATACCATGGGGTGGTCGTTCCACACAAAAGAATTCCTTTGAACTTTGTCAGTATAAGTTTACAAATGTCCTAAAATCTTTTTGACAAAATTTGTTTATAATAATTAATGGACCATGTGTAGATGTTGTTCTTCCTCTGTTTTTCCAGGTGCCCCCAAATCCCAGCCCCCCCCCCAAATAATCTGGTGGGGGTTAGTGAAATCTGACTCACTGTCACATTACTGTGTATTAATGTGCTGTACTTACTACTGGGGAAGGGTTAACTTACCTCAGTGATGTTACTCCTTCCTTTCCTGTGTTGCTGCCATGTGTCTTTCGCTTGTGCCATATGAAAATGACTGATTATTATTTTTTCAGCAGCTTTTTCATGGGGAACGTGAAAAATGGCCTTCAGGAATCCGAAGAGACTGGCGCAATTATTTGTATCAGCACGTGAGTATTGAAAGAGTTAAAGTGGGAAACACAGCTCATATGGAAACCATTATCTTAATATCCATGGTTATTAATTATACTTCCTGCGTTATGGATCTAGTTTTAACGCTCGCCCATTTAAAGAGAAATATATAATATACAACAGTACCCTGATTTACATGTCCATCTATGCCTACCTTTACCCCTCATCTACCTAAACATGTCCGTCAGTCTATACCTGTACCCCTATCTACCTAAACATTCCGTCTTAGTCCTCCTGTACCCCAATCTCCTAAACAGTTCCTCTAGTCTACCTGTTACCCCTCATCCACCTAAAACTGTGCCGTTCTATCTACCGTATCCCCTCTTTACCTACACTCTTTTCTCAAACCCTATCTCCCTACATGTCCCATCTGTCCTACGTACCCTCTTTAACCTAAACATGTCTTTCTTTTACCCCTCTCTACCTTAAACATGTTTTTCTTTTCTGAACCCTAGCTCCTTAAACTGTGTCCATCTAGTCTACTAGACCAACCCCTCTTTACCTAAACCTTCTTTTGTAACCCCTCTCTACCTAAACCATGTTTTTTTCTTTTCTAACCCCTATCTACCTAAACATGTCCGTCTAGTCTCCTGTAAACCCCTCTTTACCTAAACTTGCTCT